>JAODAL010024449.1:0-60564 GCA_025379985.1 Phyllomedusa bahiana | reverse complement strand
GCCCCTCCCTGACACTTTTTCCCCTACCCTTTTTTCTTACTGTTACCCACAGCTGCCTTATGTTCCGCCCTCCATGCTACCACCCCCCCCAGTATCTACACCCAGTGATTGCTCTTTGGGGCAGCCGGGCTCGCTTCCAAGTTGGCAAGGATCTCATGTCCCACTTGCTTTTTAGTCCAGGACCCGGGGCTTCTAAATGTCATTTGCACACACTGCAAGCATAATGCCCCCTCAACTGTTGCTCAAGGAGGGCAACATTGCACATTTAAATATCTTATTGCAGTCCGTGGTCGGGTTGGCGGGGGCTCAGTTGTACGCAAATGTGTTTTTTTATATTTTTTAGTAAATTGCCCTGTAGCAGGTGCAAAACCCCCAGTTAATTCCATATAATTTTTCAATATTTCTTTTTCCCTCAGGCTCTCATTTGGTGCAAAATCGGCACTTGTAGAAAATTGTTTTAAACACTTTAAATTTCATAGAACGCCCCCTGTTGTCGGGGTGAAAAAAACCCCGCCATATGTAATCCATTAATTTTTTAAACTTCTATTTCACTCATTGGCCTCATTTGGCACACGTCCCTTTTTGTACGATATTTTTGTTGAAAACATCATCTGCTATCCTACTGGGCAGTAGTAAAATTTTCGGGGACGAAGGGAAGAACACGTTAATTTTATATTAGGTTTTTCCACCAACCACATTTCACAGATATTTGATAAAAAAAAAATTCTGTTTCAAATCCTAGTTGGCTTTTTGGAAAAATTAGGGGGATTTAAGACTAGCTGTGATTTGCCTCTTTCAAAAAAAGACTGTCAAAACTTCTTTCCATACCAAAAAAAAAATTTTTTATTTTCTGACATAGAGCAACTGCAGGGGGAAGCGAGCAAAGAGGGTGTGGGACAGGAGGTAGAGGTACGAGAGAAGGGCTCCTTCCATGCAGCGACAACCCCAAACCAGGGGACCTCGGTTGCGGGACCGTCAGGCCTTCTTAAAGGGCGGGCCCCTTTTAATCTCCTAACGAACGCACGCCAACTGTTCTTCAGTTAAATGCAACCTCATCCAGCAGTCTTACCTCCTCGTTCCCCCCATCACGGCCAAAATGTCGTCATCTTCATCGTCACATCCGTCCAACATGAAGCGAAGGCAGCCCAAATGTCAACCATTTACCCCCACGTGATAATCATTTTCTGAAGACCCCTTTGATGACAAAATGCGGGGGGGGCAGAAGCATTTAAAAAGACAAGAGGACAAAGAGGATATTTTGCTGCTCGACCCCCAATTTGCTTAGCCACAAGGAGAAGAAGCCTAAATGGGCAAAAATCCGGTGGTCGGCAACCCTTGATTTCCTTTGCATGTACCCCCGCCCCCCAAAAGTAAATGTCAGACAGGAAGTCCCTGTGATGATGATGATGATGATGATGACGACATTGGGGATCAACGGGTTTTTTTCAGCAAATTTTGCTTGCGATCGCTTCATCACGGACGGGGAGGGAAGACGATGGGTATGTCAGTAGGGGCCCCCCGCCTCAAAAATGGAGGGGGCCCGGCGCACAAGTCCGCGAGATTATTCCGCCACCATGATCAGGGGGAAACACCGTCCCGCTTATCGCCGCGAAAAGGCCAGACCTCTAAACCTGGCCTTTTTCCGATCAAGCCTCTGATTCACCAGCGAGTCATATGCCGCCTTGATGTAAACCATCAGAGAGGAAAGAATCTTAGGTGTTTAACCCCCAAAACCCAACATGTCTAGTCAAGCAGAATGCATGAGTTGAAATGGAGGGAACCTTTGGGCGAAAAAAGCCAAAACCGCTGCCGACCCCCAACCACTGTCAAAAAAACCCTCCGTCCCCCCCTCCCCCCCTTTTTCCCAAGACCAACTTCCATTCTCCCCTGTCTCCACCCAAAATGAGCAAGGATCAGCCTCCTGCTTCACCTCCACCTCCCCGAGAACCACCACCAGAACCCATCTTACCCTTTCTCATTCCACCAGTTTGACCGCACCCTACAGCACCAGTCTAGCACCAGCCTTTCGTCACCAGTTTTTTAACAAAGTAAAACTTTAACCCAAACCATCCCAAAACCCAAAAACCCCGAATTCAGCACTGCCATCTCTTGGCCTTGGAAAAGTTGCCCTTTCCGTCTTTTGGACACAGATGGGGTTCCGCAACATCATGGAATTGCCCCCAATACAGATGCCCACTGCATTTCTTTTCCCAAAAGCCTCCCTGCCCGGGCCACCACGGGACAAAATCTCCACGCGTTTTCTGCAAACTGTGCCGGGGGAAAATCCATCTGATCACCGATACGGGCATAAGCACGGTCAAAGGGCCCCTATATCTCTGTGACAGCCCCCTGGTGACTGGGGGATGTCTCTGGTGGGGACGGGGGCTCTCAGGCCGGCGCACCTCTTCAAAACCGCAGGGATGGGGGCAGGGTTTTTTTCCCCCAAGGGCCAATGGTAGCATCATGGCCCAAGAAAAAACCGTTTGAAATTAATCTTCTTGAGACCCAAAACACAGGGCGAGCTTGACGCCTCTTCGCAAAGAGACCAGCCTGGCTGGTAACAAAACCTTTTTCAAGGCAAGTGTGTGGGGATAACGGTCGAAATCCCCCCCCTGGCCACCCTAAGACGTAGGCGTACACATCCCTTCCGGCACACGTCTGAACCTCGTCGTCCAGAAATTTTTTAAAGCCTACCCGGGCTGGGCTCCCGCAGGAAGGGTCGAGGGCTAGCCTTCGCACCCTGCTTCGCCGGCCGGGTCGTACAGTGCGCTCGCCCCCCCCCCCTCTCATTGTTTCGTGGCAACAGCTGGAAAATTTCCACCTCCACATCTCCAGCAATTGGCAGCAGCGCAATGCCATTACCCCTAAAAATGACACACCTACGAAACTTGTGGGGCCTCGGGGGTTGAGCCCCGAGAGTGGAGGCAGGGGAAAGAGCTCGCACCATCCTTCGAGTTTTGAAGAAGCCAACCCAAAAAGGCAGTGCGGGGCAAGCTCTTGCACATGACATTGGGTGACTTAGTTTTTGGAACAAGTTTGACACCTGAAACAGCAAGTCCCCCCACGCGGAGGAGGAACGGGGCAAAGAAAGCGGAACAGAGCCTTTCTCTCCGTCAATCCCCGAACCCGACATTTCCCCAACTTTTTCGGGCTTCATAAGGCGTGGGTTCGGGGTCCAGGCTGGTGAAGCGGCCCTCAGCTCTCAGGGGACATCACAGAGGGAATCAGGGGGTGTGTTAAGCGAGGCGGGGGAACGGAGGAGGGGGATGAGGGATTCCGGGGCCCGACTTTCCCAAAGCCCTGCCTTGGAAAGAGGTGCACAAATTTGAGGCAGAGGAGGAAATCATTTCTATGCCCCTCGACCCCGAGGCCTTTTGGGAAAACAAGCTCCATCCTCCCCAGATGCTTGGATGCTCCATTCTCCAACTGATCCCGCATTAAGGGCCCCAAAATGAACAAAATTTACGGGGCCACCCTCCTCGACCCCCCTACAAACAAAACTCAGCACTTTCCCTTTCCACCCCCCAAAAAGAGAGTAAAAAACCGGAATTTGGGGACTTGCTAATTACAACGGGGAAAATCTGTTGCGTCTGCCTCACGTTCTTCAAAAGTCACGGTGGAACAACGTCACAAAAGACAGCATAGAGTGCCAATAGCCGCAGCGCACAGGGATTGCGGCAGAACCAATGGGTGCCCCCTTTTAACCACCTCACCAACCATGTAATGCAGGGGACACATATAAAAACCCCAGAACCGCTTAAATAATGGTGCACGCTTCTGCTCTCAACACGATTTTTGGATATTTCGGACCCAATCGACTTCTGGGGATCCCAAAATGATAAAGGCCTACTCGCTCGTCAGCCAAGAGGGTTTGTCCTGGGGCCCCCGCCAGCCATATCTGAGCACCTTTAGCACAGCTGGGGGGAGTCATTTAAGAAAACCATCCGGGTTTCCACAGAAATTTGGGGTCGTTTGACTTTTCATCAAAATAATTTAGGTGGGATCTCTGATGTGAAAGTGGCCCCAATTGCCCAATCACCAATTAGTTTTCCGGGCTACTTCACATTTCCTCTTCAAACAAAAATGTTTCCCTTTTTAAAAAAATTTTTTTTAAATGATCATTTCTTACTGCATTTTTATTTCCAGTTCCCAAAAGGTCATTTTGCCTAGGTTTTGCGGTGAGGAGACTGGTAAAATCAACAAATTGTACTCGGTTTCATGAAAAAAAAGGTATTCCATTTACCTAATTCTGATAAAATTTTTCGCACTCGTCGCAATGGTTTTGGGGTCATGGTTGATGGTAAGATACAGCTAGTAATCAAGGTCCTTTGAAACAGAATTTCTCCCTCACACTTTGTTTAACAGTGGCTGAGAAGCATTTTATAATTTTTGTGGGTATACTGTGTGAATACCGCTATACTATAGGTCCTATTATAACAAAACAAAGTTAGGTTTCTAACAGACATTCTGTTCACTTCACAATTTCATACAGTGGCCAAAGGTTCATGTTTGAATTTTTGGGGCATGTTGCTGTGAATACATGCTAACTACAGGTCCTATTATAAAAGATGGGGTTCTCTAACAGGGGGGGGGGGAACATTGGTTCTTCAAATTGTTCAGCAGTGCCAAAGGGTCATGCTTGAAGTTTTGGGGGCATGTTGCTGTGAAATACAGCTATACTCCAGGTCCTATTATAAAAAATGTGGTTTCTAGCAGACATTTGTTCTTTCACAAATGGTCAACAGTGGCCAAAGGGTCATGTTTTGAATTTTATGGGGGCATGTTGCTGTGAAATACAGCTATACTACAGGTCAATACTATAATAAAATGTGGGTTTCTAACGACATTTGTTCTTCACAATGTCAACAGTGGTGTGGTCCTTAAGGGTACAAAGGTCTTAGCTTCCACCCTTCCGCTTCACACTTGCTTTAGCAACGACTGTTTTCGTTGCTGCGATCATAAGGGCATTTCTATGCCATGTTAATAGTTGACAGACGCTGCACTGGCTATCACCGCACCACTGTAACTCCGGTCCTTCTAGCTGACCATAGTGTTACATAGGTGATGGACGCAGATAACCCGGGCCTCTCACCATACCCACTGTAACTCCAGGCCCTGTAGCTGAACCTGCGTGATACACATTTAGGAGCCTCACCTGCCTCTTGATCAGTAATTTCTTCAACCCACTTGACCGTAGATGCAGGATTTTCAGACAGGGCACTTGAGGACCTACTGGGGTCATCTGTTTCGTTTGCTTCACATTCTAATGGCACGGTGGAACAATGTCCCAGCAGAATGGCAAGTAGCTCTAGCGGCAGCAGTATTGGGAAAACTATATATTTTAATATAGTTTATTTTTTATTGCAAAATTTTCTGCAGTATGGTCCATAAAGGGCCACCTGTGAGGGTTTTCTAGGGTTCATTGCTGCGTAAAGGATATGGATAGTCAAATGTCCATTTCACTAAAAATACTGCTAAAGACTACTTTTTTCTGGCACTTCTTTAATCTGTGGGGTCATGCATATTTAAGGGTCAAAGCTGCGGTCCAGGACAGTGATAATCAAATGTCCTGTTCACTAAAATGGTGGTTGAAAGATCCTTTTTCCGGCACTTTTTAATTTGTGGGTTCATGCAGGTTAAGGTTATACTGTTGTACCAGGAACATGAGATAGTGAATAGTCTGGACTTTTTTCTGTGACTCTTGTGCTAATTGTCTTGCATATGTAGCACGTTATCCCGTTTACTGTTGTGGATGTTAATTCTAGGCTTCTCCTCTCCCCTGTTTAGTGTAAGAATGAGCTGTTGTTTCTCTCCCATAGACTTTTAATGGTCATCGGCGATTATCACTATCGCTATCGCATGATAATTTCAAAAATTGGTTATCTATATGATGGACGATTTGTCAACCAATGCTTTCACTACTGACCGGGCATCCTGGAGTTAAAAAATCCAGCATACTCATATATTATCAATACTGGTGGCATAATCTGGGTCATGATGTCAAGGACTTTGTGCTTTCTTCTGCTATGTGCCCTGTGTAAACCTGCTGGTCTTTTGCAACCCTTGCCCATTCCAGAGTGTCCTTGAATTCATATAGTCATGGACTTTATTACTGACCTACCACCTTCATCGAACAACACCGTCATCTGGGTGGTTATGGACCAGTTCTCGAATATGTACCACTTCATGCCTCTGCCTTGTCCTCAGCTTGCTGGTCACTTCATTCAGTATATTTTGGGGGCCCAATTCATCTCTATATTCTGGCGTGCACTCTATTCTCATCTTCAGGTCAAATTAGACTTCTCTTCAGCCTATTATCCCCAAACCAATGGCCAAGTAAAAACTGTAAACCAAGTTCCAGGAAACTATTTGCGCCACTGCATCTCAGCATGCCAAGACGACTAGTCCAACCTTCTAATCTGGGCGAATTCTCATATAACCATCTGGAGTACAATTTGGCTGGAGTCTTACCCTTCTATATTGTGTACGGTCAACACCTTGTCCCCCCCTCTCTCTAGCAGTCTCGTCTGATGTTCCCTCTGTGGATGCTCAAATCTGAGACTTCATGACAATTTGGCAAGAGACCAGACAAGCTTTACTACAAACATCCTCTTGCATGAAGTCTCAAGCAGACAAAAGTAGAAGACCTCCTCCCATCTTTGCACCTAGGGATAGGATGTGGCAGCCGACTAAGTACATACGCCTGAAGATCCCTAGCTACAAGTTAGGTCCACGGTTTCTGGATCCATTCAAGGTTCTACAACCCATCAACCCAATGACCTAAAAACTGCCTTCATCTCTGTGCAGCCTTTCTCCTTAAGCAAGTAGTCCTCAACCTCTTCTACCCAAAGGACATCTCTCCATCTCCTGAAGCCGCCTGTACAGATATTTTTGAAGAAGATCCTGGCCATGAAGGCTATCAGGTAGAAGCGGTACTATCTTATCGACTGGAAGGGGTTCGGGCCAGAAGAGAGGTCTTGGGAACCAGAGGCTAATATTCTGGACTGGAACCTTGTTCAGAAGTTTCTTCAGTCTAAAAAGAGGAGAAGGAAGATACTGTTACGAGTGGTGGCGTAGCCCGCGCCACACTCATGCCCCAGCTCTGTACTTACTTCCCCATGCTCCTGATCCCCTGCGCTCCTCTGCCTGCTTGACCCTATATCCTTTACCCACTTCCTGTGCTCTCTTGCCAGATCTATTGTGCCTTAGAGAAAGTGTTCCATAAGTGTTTCTGTCTTACCTTGTATTTTTACCCTTGCACGTCCACTGACCACATTTGTCTGCTGCCTACCCTGACCTTTCTGCCTATCCCTGACTACAAGTTTCTCAATTTTTAACATACATAGGCTGTGCAAAAAAATACTTTTTATCATCATTTTTTACTTTATATGTGCATGGTATATGTGTTTCTTATGAACAGCCCAAACAACAACGTCGACAAAACGTCCAGCACGGACAGTTCAAAAGAAGAAAAAATAGAATCTTTGACGGTCAACATCTCTTCATATACTTTGACGAATCACCAGCAACAAGTTCTTGAACGTGGACTCAATTTTGTTCCAGTACAACAGAATAAATTATTTCAGTTCACAGTGGACTTTTATAAGTTTTGTCATATGATCAGGTTGAGGATGTTCTATGATAAGGAGGGTACACAAGAAACATCAAAAGTTTTGTCAAAATTTAAAAAAAAAAAAAAAAGTACATTTGATCCTCCTATACAAAATTGAGCTTTAGAGGTGTTTACACAATCGGTTACAGATGAGGTAACTAAAAAATGGAATAATGTCCCTTTTGTCCACAATAACCTCACACTACTTGAATCTAGAGCAGTTGAAGAACCGAAGAAAAATTCTCAAATTATAATCAAAAAGGCTGATAAAGGTGGTGCGACTGTTATTGTGTACAAAGATCAATATTTAAAAGCAGCCATTGAACAGTTGCAAGATCCAATGGTATATAGAGTACTCAAAGACGATCCTACAAAAGAGTTTAATGGGGCAATAGATGCATATTTGGAGGAAAAATATCAATCAGATATAATAGATCAAAAAAATCTTGCATGCTTTAAGGGTTGAAAATCCACATACGCCTGTCATATACTTTGTTCCAAAAATCCATAAACAAATTCCACCTCCCTATAGACAGTTAGTATTAGTTATAGGTTCACTCTTAGAGCCAATTGCTAAGTATTTGGATGGGTACTTATAGCATATAGTGCAGAAAGACATAACATGTCTTTCTAGCATAACATGTTTAACCGACACTACACAATTTTTACAGTACCTATTGGGAATTGATAGTAGTAATGTCACGTTTATTTGTATTTTGGATGTAAAGTCTCTATTTACAAGTATTCCTTATGAACATGCGTACTAGGCGGTAAGAGAGGCATTTGTGTGCGATGCAACATTATCTAACGCGCAAATAGCGTTCTTGATGACATTGTTGGATTTTATACTTTAGAAATATTATTTCAGATTTGGAGACATTTGCTTCCTCCAGCAGGCAGGGGTTATCTGTGCCCTTTTTTTTTTTTTTTTCCAAGCTTATAGTCAACGTTTCATGTCTTATTTTGAAAGTCATTATGTACATCAGTCTGAATATGTTGATAAAATAAAACTCTGGTGTAGGTACTTCGATGACGTGTTCCTACTATGGACAGGTACTGAACAAGAATTGGATGAATTCATACATTTTATAAACATGAGACATCCATTGATATCTTTCACTTTGAATAAAAGTCAGCAATCCATTGAATACCTAGATGTTCAGGTTTATAAGGAATGGACAATAGGATAAGATTGAGACAGAACTCTATGTGAAACCCATGGAGCGTAACAAGGTTTTACACCGAGATAGCTATTATGCACCACAATTGTTTTATGGGATCCCTAAAAGTCAATTTATTAGAGTACGGCGTATCTGTACTGATGATAAGATCTATGAGTCAGAGATGCATAAATTGATCTTAAAATTTGCACAAAGAGGATATGAAACACAAAGTTGGTTAAAATTGGGCTTAGAGATAGGTAAATTAAAGAGGGCCGATTTATTAATCAGATCGAACATGAAAAAACCACCAATCACGCTGCTCTTTTATAGCTACTTATGATAAGCATTCAGAGATCATCAAAAAAGCCATACTTCATTATTGGCACATTTTACAGTCAGATTTCAAACACGGACATTTGTTCCGTGAAAAACCGCGTTATATATTCAAACGTGGGAAGTCATTGGGAGACATGTTAACTCATTCAGATATACGTCCTCCAGTAAAAACTAGACAAGAAAAACTTAGAGCTGTAAAACATGGTACATTTCCATGTCTTTCATGTGTAAACTGCTTGGCGATAATAGGAGGTTCTTATATCACACAACCAATGTCAGGAGTTAAGATTTACTTAAAGGGTTATTTCACATGTGTTACAAATAATATCATATACATGATAAAATGTCCGTGTGGTAAATTCTACATAGGACAAACAAGCCGATCCATTAAAATAAGGATAGGGGAACATAAATCAGTAATATGTAATTTTGACAAGAAAATAATAAAATATGGAAAGACAGGTAGGGATATGACAGCTAGAAGCTATGGAGATATGGCTTTGGCACAACATTTTTATGATTATAGACACACTATCAGCGATTTGAAGTGGTGCGTTTTGGAGGAAATTCATGCTCAGGATGCAAGTCTTTACAAATCCAAGCTTCTCCAATGAGAAGCATTTTGGATTTGTAAATTGGGAACAATGGCCACCAAAGGCTTGAATGAAATAAGTTTTTTTGTTTTTTATAAATAGGTTATATTTAGAGATGGGCGAATTGATTCTAACGAAGGGGAATTCGTTTATAATTTCAGGAAAACTTCGGTTCTGAACGAAATCGAAGTTTGGGTACTTCGCATTTGTGAACGAAGTGTGCTTTGATTGAAAAAGCTGCAAGCACATGGCACAAGCACAAGCATGGGTTTACATGGGCAAAGACTCTGGGGGTGGAAGAAGGGCATAGCCTACTGACATGTGCAGAGATGAAGCAATCTAGAGACCGGCGGATTCTGTGACGTCACCCGCACTAATAAGTCCGGTGCGCGCTGGAGCTTCTAACCGCTTCACTGTACAGATTAGGGAAGAGTGCTTGCCACGGCTGACATCTCTTACTAAAGAAATCATTTTTATACAGGGATTTTTTGGGGGTCTGTCATCAGCTTGGTCTAGACGACTGCTTCTCTTAACGTTCTAATTCTGATTTTGTGGGGTCATTGTTATTGGACTGAAGTCCTGTGTGGTCCCAAATGCAGCTGCATACTACATTTTCAATAACTATTGCTCACAGCACATTGTTATCCAAGGGGTTTATACTAAGCAGTTCTGTTGTATTCATTTAAAGAAACAGCGTTTTTACAATCCAAAATTACCACTTCATTTTTGATTGTCAATTCTTTTGCACAATTTAATCCAGGGTTAATTATAGGATTGTTCTGTGTTGTGGTAACTAAAGAAACCCGTTCTTTTTCACGCCAAAAAAAAAGAAATTTTTCCTGTAGCAATATTCATAAACGAAGGTTAATTACAGTTTTTCTTTGTCTGGTGTACCGTATTATACACGCCCCATTGTCATAACACGCTACAAAGGCTGGTAGTTTTTGGTTGCTCACATTTTTTGTGCATTGACATCCCGGGTGATTAAGCATTGGTTCTACTGTTGTGGTGATACAAAGAACGTCTTTTTCAACGCCAAATAAGGCACATTTTTCCTGTTAGATAATTCATAACGAAGGTTTAAATACAAGTTTTTCTCTTGCTGTTTGTACCTAAAATATACGCATTGTAACACGCTACAAAGCTCGGTAGTTTTGGTTGCTCAATTCTTTGCGCAATTTACATCCACAGGGTTAATTAAGCTGTTTGCTGTTGTGGTGAATAAAAGAAAACTCTTTTCACCGCCAAAAAACGACATTTTTCTGTAGCAATAATTCATAACCAGAAGGGTTATTACAAGTTTTTATCTGCTGTGGACGATAAAATACACGACATTGTAAACACGCTACAAAGCTGCGTAGTTTTTGGTTTGTTCAATTCTGTTCGCGCAATTTACATCCAGGGTTAATTAATGCATTGTTCTGCTGTTGTGGTCTCACTAAAAGAAACCCTTCTCTTCACCGCAAAGAAGCATTTTGCCGTATCATAATTCATATCCAAAGGTTAATTAGCCTTTGTTTGTGCTTTTAATCAGTTAAATACATAGTGTTTTTTTTCAGAAGGAACATACAAGTAATTTTTCCTAGCAATTTGTGGGAGCGCATTTATTATACAGGGTTACCCAAGATTGTTATGGGTTCATTTGGAGTCAAATACAGGGTTGTGTATATATCATATACAGATATCCTTCATCATAAACAGTGTCTGTTACATTTTAGAACAAACAGTATGTAGACAGAGAGGTGGCAGGTCTTCATATGCGAGTGGCTGTGGCACAACATTCCTGGTAGCAGGCCAGGTTCCGCTAGCACAGCAAGAGGGGACGTGCAGCAGGGGTCACTCGGTGGTGGAGACCACAACTGCCGCTGTCATTAGCGGCGTGTGCTGACCGCAACCCAAGGGTTCATTGATTGGTTGACTTGGTCATCACTTCCTCTGATGAATCTGACAACCCCAGCAAAGAGTCGGTAGGGAACGTCAGACACAACCCTTAGTGGACATAAGCCCGGGAGCGGGGAGTCAGCGGCCCTCACCTGTACTCAACCGCCTCTGTCTCCATTCGGTTCCTCAGCCAGAGATTACTATGTGGTCTGGGACTCAGTGCAACTATATAGCGAGGATGAACAAATTGAGGAGGGCAGTCAAAAGTACTTGGGCCAAAAAAAAAGGGGCGAAGAAATGGGTCCAATATCCCCTTGCTTCTTGCAGGAAGGCGGCAAAGTATAGATGTGCGAGAGTTGCATGGTTGAGGTCATGTTGTGAGGTGTGAGCCTCTGCATACAAGACACGGTGATGAGGTCAGCGTGACGATGGAAACACAAATAGATGATGATGTAGCCGAACGCACTGGGAGCCAGGTGAGGCAAGGTTCATCATGTCAGGAGAAGAGGTGTCAGCTTGCGCGTCAGCAACGTCGCAGCAGGCAAGTGGGTTGAGAGTGTGGCATGACGTCAGTAGGATAGGCGCCGTGTTGTGAGGTCGGGAGCAAGCGGACAGGTGTAAAAGCTTTGTAGGTCCAAGAAAGTGCTGGCACGGGGCTCAGCGAGGCAACAGCGGTACTCTAGTCATCAGTGTGGAGACAGTTGGCGGTAAAATCGATATCGGCGGGTTGTGGCAGTCTTTGCTAAGACCACCGAAGGCGCGAATATGGGTATATGTAGAATCTGTAGGCAGATAGTGACGCGTGGCCGGGAGCTAACGTTGGAACACGGCCCTGCGTCAACACATTGCAACTACCATCCGGTGGCCTGGGAGTAGTGGCTCAGGATGTGGTGGTCCATCCTTGCCGCCATTGCATAACAGCAGCGCAGCAGCGCCAGTGGCAGATGCATTGCAAGCCAGTTAAACTCCACCTCTATCTGCAGAAGGGAGATGTTTCTCTTTGCCATCATCTCCGGTCCAGATGCTCTGCTCTTCGTACTCATGGGCAGCCTGTCGTTCAGCGATGGCGATTTCAAAGGAGACAAACAGTATGTGTCCCAACCCATCCTAAGGAGCAGAAGCTGACGTGTTTGTCCAAGTTGTTGGTACTGCAGTCTCTCCCTTTCCAAATGGTTGACTTGCACCGTTCAGAGAACTTGTGTAGCTTGTGCCGAGCGAGATGGAGAGTCCAAGCCGTTATTTCTTTTCCAAAAAAGCAGTACCAGCAACTTCATAAAATATGTAGAAAAAACAATAAGGTGGCCAGTCCTTGAGCTTATCGGTTTTTACAAGGTGCTTGGCAGCCCGGCGGACGTTTTCTGGCTGTAATAAAAATTCGGTCAGGGGCCAGTACATGTCCGTTTTCGGACCACTGGGTGAATGTGTTCCTGCCCAGGGCCACCACCACCAACAACTTGGGACAGGGAGAAGCCGCTTTCTCCTCCACAAATTGCTCAAACTTGCGGCTCCTGCGCGAAAACTGGTCCGGGCCTCCTCCTCCTCCACAACCATCTCCAGCCTCCACAAGTTACTGGATCCAATCATAACCATATGTGAATGGGCACAGCGGGTGTCACGCAAGCTATAACACCTGGGCTTGCCTCGGGCGAAACGAAGTCCACACAGGGAGAAACTGGCTCAGCGTTCATGCAGCAGAAATCGATGTGTGGCTTGTCCAACGGCAAAAAAATGCAAAATTCAGGGAAAACCATGGTGCAGGGGAAAAATGGAGGAAAATCTTTGTCGTTCCGCACTGCACGAGGAGGGTGGTTCCATGCGCCCTTGCATGGCGCCAAGTGTTTTCATTCTGGGTTGTGGAAAAGGTTCCTGAAGTTTATCCACTGTCTTTCAGAAGATTTTCTGTAAATGGCAAGCAAAATGTGCATTGCACTTTCATCGCATTACCTACAAAAGCCTGGAACACCCTCTCAGTTGGCAGCGGCAGACATGGACCTACCCCCCAACAAAAACCACCACTCTGATATGCGATGTATGTTTACAAACGTTGGAATTTCCAGTGCCTGCACTATGTTTGGGGGAAGACTCTGTATGATAACCAGTGGAAAGGCCATTAAAACGATTTTTTTGATGATCCAGGCGGACAGGGAGTACTCCTGTGTTAAACTTTGATGTCAGGCCAGTGGGCAGGGGCTCATATGCGTGCAACCTGCCGTTTGTTGAGGCCAATTCGAGGAGGCAAACGTTAGTTGTTCAGTCGCAGGAATTACGGGAGTGGTAATAACGTAATTCCAATGCTTCATGTCTGGAAAACATGATGCTGAAAAAAATCGTTGTGGCAGGGGGGGACTGGAGATGACCGTGGGGACTAATCTCGTGGCCACATGGGTTCCGGTTGTGGGGAACTGAACTGAAATGGTAGGAGGAGGAGGAAATTGGTGCAGGAAGCATTTGTCTGGTGAATTAGTGGGTTTTCTACCCAGGTTGACACAAGAGAGAGGGGCAGGAGCAGCTGGAGGAGGTAGAGGAGATTGAGGAAGACGAGCGCAGGATGACCGCCAGCCAACAGTGTTGGCAGTATTTCAGTGGAGATGGAAGGCAAGGGGAGCCCTCGGAGGTAAAATTGTGCAGATGGCCCGCGAGCCATTCTGATTTGCTGGCTAGTGTCTAGTCCGGATAGGTCACGATTCGGCCGAGGGCATGAAGTTCTGCTCTCCCACCAACCCTATTGGGACCCTACGTTTACGGGTCCCCGAAATGGGAGCACTTTTTTTCCCTTGCTGCTGAGAGGGAGGATCAAACTCAAAATCCTATAGGGAAAATCCTCTGTAGTGCGGCATCGTTCCCTCTCCGGACAAGGTATGACGGGGGGGTTCCTCAAGCGCTCAAGTTACTTTTTACTGACGTGGGCTGCTGGAGGATGGTGGGGGAGTAGGAGCAAAGTACAAGCTTCCATCCTAGCTGCAACCTAAAAGTCTTGGGGGAGTCCACATGATGAGCAGGGCTTTCTTCACCCGGCCTAGTGAGGAGGGGAAGTCGCCAGCAACTGCCAGGGACCTGGAGCTGTCCCAGAATCCAACAGGTGGTGGCCCAACTTGGACAAGCACTCTGCACCCAGTTAGAAAAGATCCGGCTGGACTACTGGGCAGCCCAAACTAGGGTCTGTGTGGCGCCAACTTGCCAAGTTGCAGTGGAAAGAAAGGCTATTGTCCTGCCCGGCACTGTTAGAGTGGCATTCTCACAGAATGGTTGTTGTTTCAGTGCGGCGGGGCCAATCGGTACCCCAAGGGAAACCCGATTGTCTCCAGGGAAAAATGTGGAACGAATGACCTTTTGTCAAGAATTAATCAGGCGTGTTCGGCCAGGATTTCAACATACGGAATGCTTAGAGGTCAAGGGACTACATCAGCATGACGCACTCCCCAAAAACTGTGAGAAAATGATGTCTGGGTTTCAAACTACCTGCCTCAGCCACTATTTTGATGGCTGCCCTAACTGCTGATGCCCAAACATCTGCTGACCAGTTTCTCCATCTGCCACCAAACAAACTTTACCAGGACTGTATTGACACCCACATCCCAACACCTCTGTCCCATTTGTTGCCCACTCTATAGACCCTCTGCTTGCTTGTGCTGTTGCTGGTTCACGTAACAATCCAACTGTTTTACATTGTGCCAATCTCTGTCCCTCATACTGGCTGGCTGCTGCTGTTGTGGCTGCTGCGTTCACTCCACACTGTGGTCATTGTGCCACTCTGTGGACTACTCCAGTTTTTGACACCTCCCAGAAATGTTTTCATTGTGACACTGCCTGACCTCATGATCTGCTGCCGTGACCTCCACACAGTGTCATTTGTGTCCACTTATGTGGGGATACTTCCTGTTTTTGCCACCATCCAGAAATGTCAATTGTGCCACTGTCTGACATCATTGCTGCTTGTGCCGTGTCCTCCACACTGAGTCATTGTTTGCCACCTTGTGGTTACTTCTGTTTTTTATGGCCACCTCCTAGAATTGTCATTTGTGCCAACTCTATGACCTCATAGCTGTTGCTCTGCCGCCTTTCACCTCTACTCTCTGTTCATTGTGCCAACTCTGTGGGGCCTACTCAAATCTCGCCACAAAAACCATCTTTACAGGGACTTGGTAATTGCCCAACCCAACCTCCACCACTCTGTACATTGTGGCCCACATCTATTGTCCACATTTGGTGCTGCTGCTTGTTGCAGTAAACATCCACAACTGTTATCATTGTGCCACTCTCTGACTCATACTGATCTGCTGCTGATGAGTAGGCTTGCTGCGGGTCAACTCCACACTGGTCATTGTGCCCACTTCTGTGCCTACTCCATTATTTTGCCCACCTCACAGAATGTTGTCCTCGGCTGGCTGCTTGCGTGACCTCACACACTGTTGTCTCATTGTGCCACTCTCTGAACTTCAATTTGGCTGTTGCTCCTGCCACCGTCACCCTCCACTCTTCTTACATTGTGCCACTCTGTGGGGGGCATTCTCCTGTTTTTTGTCACTTCAGATTGTTCCATTTGTGCCACTGTTCCTTGACATCATGCTGCTTTGTGCTGTGACCATCCAACTGTGTCATTGTGCCTCTCTCTGACCTCATGCTGTTTGCTCTGCCGCCGCATCCTCCACTCTCTGTTCATGTGCCACTCTGTGGCCTTTAACTCCTGTTTTGCTCATCCAGGGAATGGTTCATTGTTGCCCACTGACCTGGACCTCATTGATGCTGCTGTGACTTACTCTGTTGTCATTGTTGCACACTCTGTGGAGGGCCTACTCCTGTTTTTGCCAAACTCCTGAATATCATTGTGCCACTGGTCTGTTCTCCATGCAGTTTTGCTGCCTGTGGACCTCCACACTTGTGTCATTGTGCCAATCTTGGGCCTACTTCCTGTTTTTGCCACATCCCAGGAATATCATTGTGCCTCTGTATGACCTCATTTTGCTGCTGCTGTGGCTGTTTGCTCCGTGGACCTCCACCACTGTGTATTGTGCCACTCTGTGGCCTTACTCCTGTTTTTGGGCACCTTCCAGATTGGTCATTGTGCCACTGGTCTGAACCCTCTGGCTGCTGGTGCCGTGGACCTTCACACTGTGTCATTGTTGCCACTCTGTGGGCCTCTTGGCGTTGCTCATCGCCGCCGCACCTTTACCACTCTCTGTTCATTGTGCCACTCTGTGGCCTACTCATTCTTTTTTGCCACCTCATGAATGTCATTGTGCCCACTGTATGAACCTCATGCTGGCTGCTCTCGTGGGGTACTCCCACACTGTGTCATTCGTTGGCCACTTCTGACCTCATTGCTGTTGTTCCTGCCGCCGGTAACCTCCCACTCTCTGTAATTGTGCCTCTACTGTGGCCTACTCTGTTTTTTGCCATCCATACGGGAATGGTCATTGTGGCCAAACTGTCTGACCTCATGTGCTTGGTGCGTGGGACACTCCAACTGTTGTTTCATTGGTTTGCCCACTATGTGGCCCTCATTTTGCTGGTTGCGTCCATGCCGCCGTTCACCTACCACTCTCTGGTCTTTGTGCCCACTCTTTGGCCTTACTCACATTTTTTTTGCCCCTTCCAGGAATGTACTTTCGTAAGACATGTCTGACCTTCATGCTTAGCTGCTTCCGAGACTCCACCACTGTGTCATTGTGGCCCACTCTCTGGACCTCATGCTTTTTTGCTCCTGCGCCGTAACCTCCAAACTCTCTCTGTCATTGTGCCAACTCATGTTGGCCCTACTCCTGTTTTTGCCACCTCCAGAATGTCCATTATGCACTGGTATGGAACTCTCCATTGCTGCTGCGTGCTGTGACCATTCACTGTTTTTGCCACCTCCAGGAAATGTCTATTTGTTGGCCACTTCTACTGGACCTCATTGCTGCTGTGGGGCTGCCGCACGTCACTCCCACCACTCTTTCACACTTTGATGTTGCCAACCTTGAGCTCTTTCTAGCTTGTCTTTTTTCCAGGCTTTCGCTGGGCATGGGGGGGACTATCAGGGCTACATTCCGCTTCTGGTTTTTGGTCAGTTTTTTGCCTACTTAAGTGGGCCCGGTAATTTTTAATAGTGAATGCGATTCCTAAGGAGCGGCGGCAAGGTCTGCTGCTTGTCATACTTAAAACACAACATTGTATGAAAGGACCAAACCAGCATTTTAATTTAAGACATGGCACACGTTGACAGCACCTGACAGGCTATGTGCAGCCTGGGAACTAGCTGGTTTTTTTTAAAGCGATTCCACTTCCCGAAGTAAAGTTAATTTGGGACTGAAACTAATTTTGTCGGGAAAATAATTCGTTCGGAAGTCACCGAATAAAAATTTTTTTTAAATTGCCATTCAAAACTGTGCCCCACAAAGAAAGAAGGAATTTCTGCCCCATCGGAAATTGGGCTGCAGGGCAGAATTCCAACATAATATACAACTCCAAACACACCTCCAAGATTACCACTGCCTTGCTAAAAAAAATTGAGGGTTAAAGTGTGAAAAAGGACAAATGTTTCCGAAAAAACCTATTGGATTGTGGGGCTCCTCAAAAAGAGGTGGGGGAGCGCAAGGTCTTAACATCTACCAGTTTTTGTGTCTGATGGAGGGGGGAAGAGGATTTCAGTGGCAACCTGTGAAGCTCAAGAGAGTTAAGGCAGTGCTGGAAAATAATGGTTGCACACACAGTATTGACACTTTGGGCACAATTTGTCCATTTTCAATTAAAGGTGTACTAACTTTTGTCAGCAGTTTAGACATTGATGGCTGTGTGTTGAGATATTTTAAGGGCGCACCAAAATTACACTTTTATACAAGCTGTACACTGACTACTTTACATTGTTTCAAAGTTCAACTTCCCATACCTCCCCCCAAAAATTTTCGTGCTAAACCCTCTAGCATGGTGGGTCAGCAGTTTGCACTGGTGCCTTTCAATGCTGGAGTTTTGGGTTCAAATCCTACTATAAACAGCATCTGCAAGGAGTTTGCATGTTCCCCCTTTGGGGTTTTGCATGGGGTTTTCTCCAGATACTCTGGTTTTCCCCATACTCCAGAAACATACTGGTAGGATAATCTGGAATTTAGACTGTGAGCAGGGACCAATGCGAATAATGACAATATCTGTACAATAATTTGGAATATAACGTTGCTATATATAAATAAATATTCCCAAAAAAACTCAAAATGAAAGGAATGTACCTATATTGAATTTGACCATTCTCTTGAATTGAAATCCTTTCAGCCCAATTATGCCTTGAGAAAGAAACCCTGCTCTTAAACAAGAGCTTTTTGTGGCAAAACTCAAGGCTGCTGCCCCAGCTGCTGAATTCCCTCAGCAGACCCAGGCTTGTTTCCAGGCAGACCAGATGCTCACAGCTGTCAGTGAGCTGCTAAAACCCTCCAGCACACTGAGGCATGACTGCAGTCTTAGGGTGCGCTTACACGGCAGAGACCAAATTCCGGTTGGGAAATACCAACCGATATTTGGTCTTCTTTTGGCATGCAGGGGGGCGGCTTTTATCCGCTGTTTGTGGATTTAAGCCCTCCTCCTTCACACCCACATGTTTATGATCTGCCCAAAACCGGGCAGAAGAATGAACATGTTCTAAGTTTTTCGGACCACCGTCGATGTGAAAAACCGTCAGTGGGGACTGCTGCATGGATTTTCCAATAAAGTCAATGTAAAAGGTTCACAGTCGGTTTACAGACGGCTTTCAAATCCGAAAACCGTCTGCAAAATCGACTGTAAACCTGTGCTATGGAGACAAGCCCTTAGTTGGACATAAAAGCAGCAGAGATTCCCCAGCAGACCCACTCCCGACTCCAGGCTGACCAGAAGCATTACAGCCAAAAGCGAGCTGCTCAAACTGTAGTCTCAGCATGAGACACAATCAACAGAAACTTCCACAGTAAACCCAATGCTAACTGCAGGCTGACCAGTTGCAAATAAAGTTTTTAACCACAAACTATAAACTGTTAAACTAAAAAGTCCCATGTGAAGCCTGGTAATTCTGCTAATTATGAACTCAATTGCATCAGCTATAGCGTGACTTTTAGGGCCACATGTAGGAAAACTGTTTAGGTCTAAAATTCACTTTGTTTCCCATAGTAACCAATGAGAGCTCCCCTTTCAATTTCCCTGAGCACTGTGTGAAATGAAAGGGGTGCTCTGATTGGTTGCTATGGGAAACAAAGTGAATTTTAGACCTAGACAGTATTCATACAAGAGGCCCTTGTCTTAGAACACAGAAAGTTTTCAAAGCTTAGTAGCTGCACCATATTCATCAACATACGTAGTGTCTATCACCAAGTTAATGCAAATGGAACATGCTGCATTGCAATCAAATACTAGTCATACTAGTGAAGCCCTCTGAAGAGCACTACTATAAACAACATGCCCAGTGTTTTCACTTTAGAAACATAGAATGAGACAAGTATTTGGTGGGAGGCATAAACTGTAGGAATGTGCCACAGTTCTGTACTGGTGTAAAATCCACTATATTATAAAAGCACTTAAACTGGTATACTGTGCAATGGTGGTGTTCGGAGGTCCCTCTCCGCTATACATCTTCCATGTCTATATGAAACCACCCAACGAATAAATATTTTCTTTATGCAATATTCAATCGCAAAATATTCAATCATTTCTTTAAAATATTTGCGTTTATTCACAATTTCACAATTTTCAAAATATCTTCTAATCACAGTATAAATCACTTCAATCAAGATTGTGGCATAAGTGTAAGAACATTCTTACTATTCTGTCCTGTGTATTCATCATCCCTAAGATATATGCTGCTTAGGATATTAGAATTAGAATTCAAAGTAAATGATCAATGATAACATCTAGAGATGGGCGAATCGATTCTAATGAAGTGGAATTCATTTAGAATTTCAGGAAAACTTCGATTCTGAACAAAGTCGAAGTTTGGGGTGATTTGCGGGAACGAAGCGTGTTTTTAATGATAAAATGGCCGCAAGCGCATGGCGTTACATTGGGCAAAGAACTCTGGGAGGAAGAAAGGAACACCCTCAATAACATGTGCAGAGATGAAGCCAATCAGAGACCGGCGGGATTCTGTGACGTCACCGCACTATAGACGTCCGGACGCGAGGCTGGCAGTTCACACTGCTCTCACTGTGCTGTGTAGTGAAGCTGCTGCTGCTGAAATCTCACACTAAAGAACTAACTTTTATACAGCATTTTTTGAGTGGTGTCACAGCTTGTCTCAGAGACTGCTTCTCTTACATTTTAATTTTGTGGGGGTATTGGAACTGATAGTCCAGTGTGCGTCCATTAGTGCATATAATTTTATGCTATCTGCTCAGTTCTTGAGCACATTGAATATCCAAGGGTTATCTAAGCCTGTTGCTGCTGTTGTATTCAGTTAAAGAAACAGCGTTTTTACAATCCAAATACCACTTAATTTTTGGCTGCTCGTTTTTTTTCCGGAATTTAGATCCAAGGGTTAATTGAGTGTTTTTCTGCAGTTGTGGACACGACAAGAAACAGTGTTTGACACCGCCGAAGAAGAAATTTTGCCTGGAGCATAATTCATACCCGAAGGTTAATTACGCGTTTTTCTGCTGTTCTGCTCAGTAAAATACACGTTGTTTTAACACGCTACATAGCTGGTAATTTTTGGCACCTCATTTCTTTTGCACAATTTAGATCCAAGTTTTTTTTTCTGCTGTTGTGGTCACTAAAAAAAACGGTGTTTTTCAACGCCAAAGAAGAAATTTTGCCTGTAGCATAATTCATATCTGAAGGTTAATTAAGCCTGTTTGTGCTTTTCTATAAAGTAAAATACACAGTGTTTTTAAACGGCACATGCAAGTAAATTTTTCCTGGCCATTTGTGGAGGGCAATTTATATCCAAGGGTTAACCAAGCTTGTTAGTGGGTTCATTTGGAGTAAAATACAGGGTGTGTATTTATCATATACAGATATCTTCATTTAACAGAGTCTGTACATTTTAGAACAAACAGTATGTCAGAGAGAGAGGTGGCAGGCTCTTCACATGCGAGTGGCAGTGGCACAAACGTTCCTGGAGCAGGCCCAGATCGCAGCATAGTCAAGGGACGTCGCAGCAGGGGTCACTCGGTAAGGCCAGAACTGCCGGTGTCATCTAGCGACTGTGTGTTGACCAGCAACCCAAGGGTTCGTGATTGGTTGACTAGGTCATCCACTTTCTCCCAGATGACATCTGACAACCCCAGCCAAGAGTCGTAGGGAACGTCAGACACAACCCTTAGTTGGCATGGCCCGGGAGCGGGTCAGCGGCCCTCACCTGTGCTCAACCCGCCTCTGTCCCATCCGGTTCTCTCAGCCAGAGATCTACTATGTGGTCTGGGCTCAGCGCCACTATACAGCAAGGATGAACAATTTGAGGAGGACAGTCAGCAGCTACTTGGCAGCAAAAAAATGGGGCCAATATCCCCTGCTTCTTGCAGTAGGCGGCAAAGTATAGATTGGGAGCCGGGTGAAGCAAGGGCTTCATCATCTTCAGGAGAAAATGTCATAAGCTTTCGCCTCATGCAGCGGCGCAGCCAGCAAGTGGGTTGTGTGGCAGTGAGTCAGCAGGGAAGCAGTAGTACGAGGTCAGGAGCCAAGCGGCCACGGAGTAGAAAACCCGCTTCGCAGGTCCAATAAAGTAGCGGCACAGGGGCTCAGTGAGGCAGCGCCGGTAGTAGTCACTCAGTGCGGAGCGTTGGCGGTAAAATCAGCTACTCGGCGGTGTGAAAGTTCTTTGCTAAGACACCGGAGGAGCCGAATATGGGTATATGTAGAATCTGTGGGCGAAAGTGAAGCCTGGCCAGGGAGCTAACGTTGGCACCACGGCCCTGCGTCAACACATGCAGCGTCACCATCCGGTGGCCTGGGAAAAACGTGGCTCAGATGTGGTGGTCCATCCTGCTGTCGCAGCAGCCGGTGGCACGCATGCCATTGCAGCCAGTCAAGGCTCCACCACCTCTGCAGAAGGGAGCTGTTTTTCTTTGCCCTCATCTCCCAGTCCAGATGCACTCTGCCAACCCAGTTAGAAGATCCGTTGGACTACTGGGCAGCCAAACTGGATGTGTGGCCGCAACTTGCCGAGTTTGCAGTGGAGAAGCTGTCCTTCCCGGCCAGTAGTGCGGCATCAGAGCGGGTGTTCAGTGCGGCGGCGGCCATCATTACCCCAAGGAGAACCCTCTTGTCCACGGGAAATGTGGAACGACTGTCAAGATGAATCAGGCGTGGATCGGCCAGGATTTCCACACACCAATACCATAGGCGTCAGATTACATCTGCCATGACGCCTCACCAAAACTTTGAGAAATTAGTCTGGGTTCAAACTACCTGCCTCAGCCACTATTCTGATGCCGCCACCCGCCTGATGCCACACATCTGCTGCCAGTTTCTCCATCTGCCTACCACCATCTTTACCAGGGACTGGTGTTGCCACCCACATCCACACTCTGTCATTGTGCCACTCTATGACCTCATGCTGCTGCTGCTGATGCCGATGCCGTGACCTCCACACTCGGTCATTGTGCCACTCTCTGACCACATGCTGCTGCTGTTGTTGCTCATGCCGTGACCTCCACATTATGTCATTGTGCTACTCTCTGACCTCATGCTGATGCTGCTGCCGTGACCTCCATACTCTGTCATTGTGCCACTCTCTGAACTCATGCTGTTGCTCCTGCTGTAAACCTCTACACTCTGTCATTGTGCCACTCTGTGGCCTACTCCCATTTTTGCCACCTCCAGAATTTGTCATTGTGCCACTGTCTGACCTCATGCTGCTGCTGTGGTGCTGCGTGACTACACATCTGTCTTGTGCTACTCTGTGGCTACTCCTTGGTGCCACTCCAGAGTATTGGGCCACTGTCTGACCTCATGCTGCGGCTGTTACTCCTGACATGACCTCCACATTCTGTCATTGTGCCACTCTGTGGCCTACTCCTGTTTTTCTCACCTCCACACTGTGTCATTGTGCCACTCTCTGACCTCATGCTGTTGCTCCTGCCGTCACCTCCACTCTCTGTCATTGTGCCACTCTGTGGCCTACTCCTTTTTTTTCCACCTCCAGAATGTCATTTTGCCACTGTCTGACCTCATGCTGCTGCTGTTGCCCCTTTGCCGTGACCTCCACACTCTGTCATTGTGTACTGTCTGACCTATGCTATGCTGTGGTGCTGCCGTGTCCAACACTCTGGCATTGTGCCACTCTGTGGCCTACCCCTGTTGGGCCACTCCAGAAGTCATTGTGCCACTGTCTGATTGCATGCTGTGCTGTTGCTGCTGCCGTGCCCTCCCCCACTGTGTCATTGTGCCACTGTCTGACCTCATGCTGTTGCTGTGGCTTTTTGCCGTGACCTCCACACTTCTGTCATTGGCCACTCTGTGGCCTACTCTGTTTTTACCACCTCCAGAATGTCATTGTGCCATTTGGTCTGACCTCAGGCTGCTGCTGTGGCTGTTTTTGGTTTGCTGCCATTACCTCCACACTCTGTCACTGTGCGCTCTGGGGCCCTACTGATTTTTCCCAAACCTGACCCCCTCAGCTTGTTTCTTTTCAGCTGCCGCTGCCATGGCTTTATCAGGCTGCATTTCTGCTTCAGTTTTTTGGTCAGTTTTGCCCTCTTAAGTGCCCAGGGAATTTTAGAGTGAAGCGATTCTAATAGCAGTGGCAGTCATGTGCGTGTCATACTAAAACACAGCATTGTATAGAGACCAAACCAAGCTCCCTCTGCATATGTAAGCATAGTACAACGTTCTACAGCACCCTACAGGCTCTGTGCAGCCTGGAAATAGCTGGTTTTTTAACTCGATTTGTCCCGAAGTAATTCGGACCGAAATGAATTTTGTCGGAAAATTCAGCAAAGTCGGTGGACCGCATTTTTGAGAAATTCGCCCATCTCTAATAACATCCATAAGAGTGTTGGAATATAATGTTACATTTAGCTATAAAGAGAATGTCGCTTGGAGATAGATGCATAAATGGAGACTGCAATCGGTGTGGTATCTGTAAAAGTTGAAAAAAAATGAGCCAGACTATAGCAAGCTTTGTAGAAGATAATATGTAGGATCCATAGAAATTGATAAAACTAAGAGGCAGTATATCTGATGGAGAAGAGGTTCATGAGCCCTGCAGCAAAGTTTAATATGGAAGTAATTTAGCCTATTCAATGGTAAGCAACAGAGAGAATTGCAGAGAATTAGCATTTGATGACAATAAAATTTGCTTAATTGTGTTTCTAATGGGAAGAATTTACTGTTTTCTTGTGTAAAAGATATAAATGAACATGAATATATAAAAAGAGAAACATAATGAGAAAATCAAATGTTTTATTGCACTTTAAAAAAAATATTGAAACTAAATATTATTTTATTGGCAATTACTTTCCAATGAGTAAAGGGAGGACAAACAGCCAGCTAGTTATTTGCTAATATTTGTAATTAGTGTTGCACTTCAGAGTAAGGTCAGAGAAGAATTCGACCTGAATCGACCTGATTTTTTGGTTTGGGTTTAATTGAATCGATTTTTGCTGAAAATTGACAAAACATCCCGATATCACTTCCGGTTACCACAACATTGGAGCTATGTTAAAGTAACAGGAAGAAGTGACATCAGACTGAAAGTTAGGGTGCAAATGGAGTGTCATGTTTTCAGAAGTTAACCCTAAAATTACTTAAACAACTAACTCCAACTTCAACTAACTAACTCCAACTTCAAAGGTTTAGGGTTACTAAAAAAGACTAAAGTTAGCTTACATCTCCATTGCAACTAACGTGGACACTGGTATACACTATTGTGGCTCTAAAAAATGCTAATTCTCTAAACACAAAATACTGTAGCACACATTGGGCATTAAAACCCATACAAACATTAAAGGGGTTGTCACATTTCATTAAATGGTCTTCAGAATAAGGGGACAGTGAAAACAAGCAACTTTGCAATTGGATGTCATTAGCAAAGCTGTCTTGTTATCACAGGATCCCTTATCTTCTGTTTCTGTAAACACAGTTCCCCAGTGCCAATCGGATTCCTCCTCCTGTCCTGTCATTATCTGACGGCTCTAGTAATTTTCATTCTGTCTGGCCCCCGGTCCGATTCACGGGAGCCAGCATTCCTGCCTCTCTCACTCAGAGTAAGGGACCAGCAGGAATTTCACTCTGCATAGCCAGAAGAAACACAATAACACTGCAGGGCTTCTCAATCGAAAAACAGCAGAAAAGTGGCCTTGATCCCTGCTTCTCTCACTCAGAGTAAGGGGTCGTAGCAATTTCACTCTGCCCACCCAGCAGAAACACACTGCAGCTGATTCTACAATCAGAAAACAGCAAAATTGTGGCATGGTGCCTAACTCTCCTGCATAGAAGGGAGATCTGTGCCATTCATAGAACACTGAATTCAACTGTAACAAACCTCCAGCTGAGAGAGGAGAAGACATCATAGAAGACTGTGTTCATAGTAGGCTGTCTAGATTGACTGCAGGTATGTAGTATTTAAACAACTCTTACAAAAATAAGACTGCATAGGGAGAGGAACATTGAGATGTGGACTCAGACAGACAGGGGGGGAGAACAGAGCTCGGGAGCGCGCATGAACAGGGATGGGGTGGGGATGATGTCATCCACCTTCAGTTAAGAAACACCCAGCTGGGAGGGGAAGAAACGCCCCTGGATTTGTAGAGCTGAGAAATTGAAAATTCTTTGAAACACACGAACTGAAGAAGCGATAGATCCCCTTTAAACTCATGAAACATTTCAGATTAATTACTGCTAACTCATGAAACATTTCAGATCTATGACTGCTATCCTCTGCTTAAAATTGAGGTCTTTAGTGTGCATTTTGATCAAATTGCATATGAGTCATTAGAGTTAGAAACCCACCTTATGAGGTTGCCTTTATGTTATAGGTGAGCATAGACAATTTGATCAAAATGAACACTGAAGACTTTAATTGTATGCATTTAAAGAGGATAGCAGTTATGCATTTTAAATGTTTAAAGAGTTTAATGTTTGCAAGGTTTGTGTGCTAATGTATTTTATGTTGGGGAATTTGCATTTTTACAGCCACAACAGTGTGTACCAGTGTCTATGTCAGCTGCAATGAAGGTGAAAGCTAAAACTGATCTTTTTAGTATTTGGAGGAGTGGCTGCCTCCATCTTGGCTATGCATTCCACCTTCCTACGTGTGAATGGAGCATGTTGGCTTTGACCCCATGGAAAGGCATTAGAACAATGGACCCATTGGACCCATTTGAGGTGGTTATGCTAACATGGTACGTGATCAAATGCAGTTTGAGCAAAACGCACGCTAATGATCTCAATTATATGTATGTACAGAGGATAGAAGTATTATATTTTAAATGTTTCATTAGTTCAATGTGTGTATTAGTTTCAGTGCATACTGTGTGCTACTGAATTTTGAGTTGGAGGGTTACAGTTATGATAAGAAGAACTCTATTTGAGCAACACTATTTGTAATTAAAAGGGCATTCCCACTTTAGACCGTGATGGCATATAGTTAGGATATACAGTCATTGTCTGATAGATTCAGGTCCCAGCTCGGGGACCTAGATCAATCACCAAAATGAGCCTTGAAACCTCTCTGTTCTGAACAAAAAGGTGGTCGGTGATTTTTTTGAAGATGGATGCGGGCCCCAGATGTGAGACCCACAGCTATCAGAAAATGATCACATACCCTTGCGATATGCCATTATTGTTAATAGAGCAGTTCACTATTTGGATATTCTCTGGTTATACAAATCTCTTTTGCATAAAGCTTTGGATAACCATCATTGAATAAATAAGAATAGTAGTGTCTGTGTTTGTGTAGAGTCCCTCATTTTTATATATTGCAGCACCTCTATCAATTCTCAAATAGTGCTAATGACTAATACAAAGGGCAAATAGTTTTACAAAAATACATTGTCAATTCATTAAAGGTGGGTGATGCAAATATCAAACAGTAGCGTTGCATCGTTAAAATAGAACAGTGCTTTTATGACCTTGAGCATATTATATCACCATCTGGAACAACGTTTACTCAAGCTGATACTTATTGCTTCAATACATCTGATCTACATTATAATAATGTTTCATTTCAAGCAAACAAGTATCTTGTTGTGATATCAAAATACATATTGCGCGTCATTAATATTTACAGCAAATATGACCTATCCTAATAATGAAGAAAGTAAAGTCAATAAACACGGCTTCCTGCAGGCTGTGTATATCATTAAAATGAAACGTTTTTTTCACAATGTCAAATATCATTTGTTATATGGTTAGAAAAGCAGGAAATCTGCAATATGGTCTCATGCTTTTAGTTATGAGTGTATGCTATGTAGTATGTATCTCCAGAGGCTTGTTAACCAGCTGTAGGATATCACATAGACACAGCAATATACTCTTGCTGAGAAATGTTCTGCCTAGACTCTATCTAACAGTCCAGTATGGAAAGTACAGTAATGGAAAAAGCACAGTTCTCTGGATTCCCCAAATACCAAAGGAAAAAAAATCAATAGCAAAGTAAAAAAAAGAATAAAATCCTGAACAGTAAATATGACCATGCCATCAAGAAAAATAAGGTTTCAAAGTTTTGCTTTCATGTTATGTTTATATTCTGCTCGTAGGTGGGAAACTGTGACCAAAATAGACTCTTATCGGACATATTGGCCACATCACTGCACCTACAGGATCTTTGTGTGGATGTGGACATATGGTGCTGAGTAGAATTTTGGATTTGCTTGTAGGCATGCTATCCCATGCATCAAGTTAGAGAGACTGCTAAGTGGATACAAAAATAGTTGCTAGCTTGTTTTTTAGGACTTCTGACAGTTAAATGGATATGTCCTTATCACAAATTACCTAAAGTGATTTTCTTTTCTCTAAACTTTCCCTTCTCAATCTATCCTAACTGCAACAGTCAGGCTCTTCTTTCTTTCCAGCTGCTACACTGATACCTCTACCCTGTTAGGCTATGTCCACACGGCAATTATTGGGACATATCTCGCCCCGTAATTCACGTCGTACTGCGCTAAATACGGGACGAGATATGTCCCAATATTTACGGCAATCCACAGTTCTCATAAAGAACTATGGATTATGTCTCCTCTCCCTGCTGGGACAATACGCTGCGGGGGGAGAGAAGTGACATGTCAATTTTTTCACGCCGTAAACCCCCGAGTGAATAATGAATGTCTATGGGGTCGACTGCCGATCTCCCCGCCCTGCCCCCGATCCCGAGCACACGGCCTAATTGCGGGCGAAATCCCTACAATTGCACCACGTGAACATAGCCTTACAGTCAAAGCACTAGTTGCCAATTAAGTACAGAACACAATTTAAACTTACCTTTCTCACTCATAAAGCTCTCCATAGAGCTGCACCCCCTACATCTCCTTCTTCATCTCAGTCTACCACCCTACCCAGACTAGATTCTGCTGATGATTTGAGAATAAATGCTTTCATTTTCCCAACCTGTCTTAAAAGACTTTACACATGCTGCACCAACTCTCTGGATTATGCTACACCGTACAATCAGATTGATTCACAACACTCATAGTTTTAAGCATACCCAAACATATATCTTTTCAGACGAGCCACCAAGATCCGTAATTACAATCACCTCCTTTAGTCACACACATTCCTGACAATCCATGCACTCACATGTGCTTATCTGTATATAGATTTACTGTCTGTGTAGTAGGTTCATCCACATATTTATAGAAGATGGCTGGACATAGCACATTAAGCACTTCTCACCTTTTGTCTTACCCTCATCTCATACATTTTAAGCTCTTGTGAGCAGGGCCTTTGTACCCTTCGTTTGATTTGTTAATGGGTTTATTTGTATGTAATGTTCATTTTTGACTGTACCTATACCATCTGTATTGTACAGTAGTGTGGAATATGTTGGTGCTATATAAATAAAGATGATTATTATATACCTTTTTAAATTCCATGCAGGTTGAGAGAACTAACTAAGATATGCTTGACTAGAACAAACAGGTATGTACATATTAATGAAAAACTTATTAAATTAAACTATACAAGGTCGATAGGATATTACTAAGTTAAGCAAAGATCCTCAGAACCCTTTCAATGTGACTAGTCAGCATATCTGACACATTATCAGCCTACCTTTCCTTATATAAAAGAGAACAATGGCTTTATTGTGTTTGAAATTAACTTTGGTCTTGCACTACTGAAAATGGAAATGTTTCGGTCTTATCATCCTGGTGAATATGCCTCAATTTATTTCTGCTTCATTTCCTGAAATCTTGACTTTGGGAATCATGACAGTGTATTGCTAGTGTGACCCACAGCTTCTCTTTCAGTAGGTAATGCTTTTTGCACAGTTTTTCTTAATTTTTCCCAAAAGGTCATGTTTTGTGGGTTTTCTAAACCACTATCCAACTGCTATCAGGATATAAACTACATCACAAACTTCAATGAAGCTTGGGCTAATGCCAATATAATACTCGTAGGACTTGTATTACAACTTCCACCAGCTCAGTTATAGATGAGGCTCAGCAAAAACACTGCCCAAGAGGCTCTCAAAGCTGTTTTAGAAGATGTTTAGGTCATGGATTATCAATCATGGTTGATCATCTTATAATGGTCCATGCAAATGCTGTTATAGTTAAACTGGGATAACATCTCAGATTTCAGATAACATTTTTTAAACTTGTTGAGTGAAAGTGAGGGGTACAATAAAAAATATGTTTTTTGGGCAGTGCACCCTGTCGAGTGTAATGAATAGAAACATTATGCGGCACAAAGGAAGTTTTTTTCTTTTGTAACACTTTTAAAATGCAAATTTAATTTGGTAGACTTGAATCAAAATGAACAGTATAGTACATAAACGCGAAAAACACAGGTAATGTTTATCTACTCTTTTTTATAGAATAAAGGACTGGTGAGTGCTGCAAATCTTTTTCTTCTATTTGGACTATATTGATACTTCTCTAATATTTGATTAGCCCCAACATTGAAATTTCTGTTTCGCTATATGACATAAATATAAGATAATTTTAATTGGACTTCTTTGAATCCATTTGAATGGCACTGCTCTGTTCTTATCTAACTTTGAATCCATTAGAATGGGATTGTTGAGTGCTGACCTAATTTTCTTCTATTTAGAATATGTCCAAGGTTTAACTGTAATGTTGGAACACCATTTACCTTTTTGCTGCTTGATTTTCTCTGTTGACTAGATTCTCAGGACTGTCTTTTTTTGTGGTCTCTAACTCCAGGACCAGCAATTTGGACCAGCAATCCGGACCTGAAGGTCTCGAACAAAATCTGCAGTCTCTTCTACTGATGCAACCCTTTCTTGTGCTCTGCTGTGGCAACTCTCCAACTTGTACACTCAAAAAGACACTGCCTCCTTTCTATCCTTACTCAGCACCTTCCTCCTAGAACCAACACTGTAGAAAACATGAGCGGAATATGGTTGTGGTGGGTTCTTAATCTCTTGAGAATATGTCTGAGCCTATCCAGACTGCTGCGTATAGAATTAAATCACTGCAAAATTATAATCCCTGTTAAAACGTAACTTTTACTAGACTATCTAAAATTATACATCCTAAACCCCTATATATTACCACTTACTTATATAAATGATTACAGCATACTATATTTCCCATCCGTCAGTTGGAGTAATCGCCCCCGATAAAGGGGCGGGGGGCTCCGCTTTAATGGACAGCATTAATATTTCACTTATGTGCGTGTATTAACAATTCTATTAATCCCAGCTATCCCAACGCGTTTCCCCCCATGTAATTTAGGCGTTTCATCGGGGATTTTCAAAATTCCTCTCGCTGTGTATAAGAGTAACGCTATATAAAAACGATTATACAATCTTTCTATGATGAATATACCCCAACCATACGGATGTGATAATGAGAGTGATTTAATTAAGCTTGGATGCTGCCAGGGTTAATAATGATAATTCCTCTCGCCAGCTCCTTTGGTATGGCTGCACCCTGGATAAGAGGGGGACACAGAGTGATATCATCTCTGCTTCCTTAAATACCTTTTCATGGACACCTTCAGGAAGGTATGGACAAAATTCAAGGCCCTTAGCAACTTCCGGACATTTGGTTTGTATTTAGTTTATACTATTGCGGGTTTCTGTGTTGACAATGTGGCGCTTTATCCCCTGCCATTACTTCGCCTGGCGTTCGGAAATATTGTACTTACGCATGTACGGAAAAAAAAAAAGGGATAGGATGTCATTACCGGTCGTTCAAGTCGCGAAGAACGGGGTGTACACTGCGGCATGTCCAGAGATTCCAATTTACCTGTTCTCCTGCGCGAAAACCCGGACGCTCTATATGCCGTTATGCGCCATGTCGGGAAGAAAAAATGGCACTTTTCCCATCCCCCGGCAAGTGCAAAGCCGGGAACGGACCAGTTGGCGCAATGGGTCAATGGTCGGGCCATAATCTCGTTGCCGCCCGGCACCCCCACATTCTGCATGCGCATGGGGTCCGGAAAAGACAACACAACGTTTCACCTACGGCCAGCGCCGACGGGGAACCAACACTGCGCATGGTCTGGGAATCGAATCGGTTCTCTATTGCTGAAGTTTCAATCTGCGCACATTTTCCATTCTGCACAGCTCACCTGCAACAGTTGAAAACAAGCACCAACCGGGGCGCGGTGCGCTTTCCATACACCAACCTCATTTCACCTGATATGACATAGATAAACACTTTATTGTAGCGAGGAATGCAATCTCCCCTAATTATCGGATTCTATAAATTTTCCTAGGTGAGTGACTGTAATGTGACAGATGTCTAAAGTGTTAAGTGGGCGTTAAGTTTCAGGGCCAATTTAATGTTCGGGGTGCAGGGACATTCATTGTTCTTCAGCTGGACATAAGTTATACTGGGGGGGACTGTAAGTAGTCCAATGAATCTAATCGGAAAAATGTAATGATTTAGTACGGATACAATATAATACGGTTCAGATATTTTAAAAGAGTCCTTAGTTGGGTTCCTCTGTGGAAGTTAGTGTGAACAAGCAGAGCAGGAGTGAACAGAACCCATGTCAGAGGGGGTCTTTTCAATAAAAACATTCCAAAATTGGCAAAGTTATCATTACAGGCCTTTGGATTGATAACTGATTACATTCGATAAGATCCAACTGGGGCATCTTTACACAAAAATTCGTCTATCCCATTCTTCCTCCCTCTGGGGGATGTCTCACAAATCCTCTAAGTCAGAAAGCGCAGGAGATTCCCAATTCTCCCATTATGATGATTCCACAAATGTCGGGGCCTATGGAGCGTATCTTCTTTTCTATTTTCGTATGTCCCCCAGAAGTTCTCCCAACTCTTTTTAAAATACTTTCTCTTGTTTTGTCCAATATTAATTCCAGTGTGGCAGGGGCATTATGCACATGTAAAACTACTCCTTATGTCTACAGTTGGCAAAAAATCACGGGATGGAATAAATTTTGTGTTCCATTAGAGGCACTGTGATGGATTTTAGTTTGTTGTATGTATGTGGGGCAAGGGATACACAAATATCTGCCCACATTTGGGGGAAAATAACCATCGGTCTTCATTTCTAACAAGTACCTTGAGGGGGTATTGGTGTTTTTAGTTGACTGGTGGATCAGTCTATCTTTAATTAGATTCTACCCTCTCGATAATTTATTAAAGGGGTTAGGAGGAAGGTTTATCATTATAAGTCTGATCCATCAAACATTAGTATTCCCCAATATTTTTTTGAGGATTTTAAACCACTTCTAGGATTTTATCATCAAAGGTTGCGATTCTACTAGTGCTTTTATTGTTTGCTCTTTTCCTTCCTGGGGTTTTACCCTGTAGTAATGTTGTTACATATTCTGTTTTTGTCCATTGCCTTAAGGCTGATTCCCAATATCATTGGATGGATATCCTCGGATTAAGAAATCTTCTCTCTCAAACAATTACCTGGACTGTCTCCTAAAAGTCCTCATCTCTGGAGCTGTTTTCCTCTTAAACTCTCAGGGAATTTGGCCCTGCGGTTATACCTCTCCTACAGGGGTAATGGATGGTAAAACTTTCCCAGTGCAACAAAGATGGTTAGTTGCTGTGGGTTTTCCTATACATATCCGAGTTGGATATTTGCCATTCAGATCTTAAATAATTAAGGACATCACTAGTCAGGGTTGTAAACGATTCTCTTGCATTTCACAATGTGAAAATTGCATCCGATTTTGTTTTTTATTGAGCTGTTGAAACGAAATCATCAAAATGGACACCTTTGTGCCTTCCCAGAGGTTGATGTTGTCATAAATGTACCATCCCCCAAAATTAAATTTGGGGGGGGCCATTGATATCCCCTGGTTGGGGAGTCACCAAAGTGTTTCCCACAAGCCAGGAACCATAATTTGCTTATCGGCGGGGAGCGAGGGGCTCCCCATTGCGGTGCCCCTGAGCTGGTGGGAAGGGTCTTTGTTTTGCAAAAGGACTAAAATTATTATTGTCTTTATAAAACGAAGTCAAGTTTATCTAATGACAAGGGCATTATGAGCATGGATATTCTATATTCTTGTGGGACAAAAAATTATTTAACTGCTTGAATGCCAATTTTTGTGGGATTTATTAACTATCACTGGGCTTTCTAAATCTATGGAGGCCCAAGAGTACTTTCTCTATTTGACTGTAATACCTTCCAGGTCTGCGAGAAGATCTAAGTATTCATAATGTAAGATGGCAATGTAGTTACAAAGTCCTGTAAAGGGTTTAATTGTCTATAATTAAAATCCCTATCATTTTTGGCATAATTGATCCTACACCTGTGAAGACTATTGGTATAACTTTTAGTGGGGTATAACCCTTATGAATCTTAGGGATTGAGGTAAAATGTAGGTATTTGAAGGGATTAGATGGCATTTCATGAATTTATATTCTGTGTTGTGATCAGGCCAATCTCTAAAACCTTCCCTAGTAAGCTTTTCTAGTTCCATTGTAAGTTTGTTGTTGGGATCTGTGGATAAAATATTTCATAATGCCCTTTTGTCCTTGAGGAAGATCGTTTGCCACATCTGTTTAGTACATGGTTCAATGGTTTTAATATAAAAAAAACTAAATTTCCCCACTTAATCGGAGGGTTTTAATAATTATAGGGGACTTGTCCGTTTTCAGTGCTGTAAATGCTCTAGTTTCCTTCTTACTGAGTTTTATTAAGAAAAAATGGTTAGCCTCTGTTCACTCTGGATTACGGATGTCTTTAGAGGACTTTTTTGAAAAAAAGAGTTCAATCTCACGTGTATCTATACTGATTCGGGGGATCTTTCCTACTTTTTTAGATTTCAATTTTGTTTTTGGCCCTCTCTACTTTTCTTCCTCATCCATAAAGAGATTTTTTACTAAAGTTATGTATTACCTCTCTAAAATCCTGTCGCTGTGACCACCCATATTGGCTGGCACTTTCAAATTTGGATCTTTGATTTTGAATCAAATTAGTGCCATTTTTTGTGCTTTCGGCACAAATAGGTGTAGATCTTTAGTCCATGGGAAAAAAATCCACTGAACTTAGTGGGGGCACAAAATAGTCAGACCTACTCAGTTCATGGTTCTGTAATTCCCATTATTCAATTGCCTATCTGTAAGGTAAGGATGATTATCTGATTGCTGGAATCTGATATCATTTGTTTTTCTGACGGTGTCTCAGGCCGGCGTCGCCGGGGGCCTCTCCTGCCCTCTAATAAAGGGGGGAGTATTCGGAGTTTTGCCAGAGGATGAGGAGCAATAAAGTCCCTATGTAACTCCCATCCTCCTGAGTTTCTGGCGGTGGACCCATTTTCTAGCTCTAGTCCTCTTGTTCTCCCCCCTTAGACTGGGACAGTTTGTTTGTGAAATTAGTGTCTGAAGATTAATGAGTCAGATGATAATTACTTCTCTAGGGGTTAGTGGGGCTTAATTTTTAAGAAAAATTAAAAAGCTCTCCCTTCCTTTGATTCTTTAGGAGTCCCTAAAGTATTGTTTGCGTTTTCACGTACCTTTAGTCCTGGTTGAATATTCTTTATATAGAATTTTTTAGGATTTGTTTCTTCTCCTATTAAAATTCCAGGATCACTCTAAGGTTTTGATGCTTGTTCTATCAGGTTGTTTAAGAGTTGTAGAGGTTACTTTCTAAAATGTTTTGTTTTCCTATTTAAGTATGATTTTCATAAGGTCGTTACTGAAATTTATCTATAAGTTCTGTTTCCCAATCTGCCAACAAGGATCAGGGGGGACTGTGATCTTAATAGGCATGGTGTTATATAAAATTAAAGTCCACTAGGTATAATACGTGATTTCGATATATGTTCTAAATGTTTGTGGCCCTCCCCACCAAAGATTAAATTTTGGCTCGGTAAGCGTATATAGTTGTTTGAATACCACTCTTAAGGTCAGAAAGATCCCAACTCTGATCCGACTCTACCTCAACGTCTGAAAACACCCCTCTTCCCCTCAGTTCGCCATTTCTCTTTATCCACAGGGCCACTTAAGAAGCTGGCCATAATATTAGAATTACTGCAAATTTTATATGAACAGAGGATTTTGACCTAAATCACTGCAAAATTATAATCCCTGGTAAAACGTAACTTTTACTAGCCTATCTAAAATTATACATCCTAAACCCCTATATATTACCACTACATACCTAAATGATACAGCATTCTATATACCATCCGTCAGTGGAGTAATCGCCCCGATAAAGGGCGGCTCCGTACTGCTGCGTATAGAATTAGATATGCAGACTACGGATAAAAGTGGCAAAGACAAAACACTTTTCCAGGAAAATCCAATAGAAAAAAAACAAAATCTGACACTATCTTTATATAAAACATATTAAAGCAGCTTTATTGAATTTATTTTTTATAAATACTACAGAAAAAAAAATTGTGAATAAAAAAGTTAATGCTTATGCGTTTACAGTCTTTGACGACTCTTAGCAGCATAGTGTCATAATACTTAGAGTATGTTCACACGATGTATTGCAGTGTATAAAGTACACGCCACAATACCTTGTGTGTTTCGGGAGCTCGCGCTACTACGCGCGTACTCCTGCGGCGCGGAGTGGCTCGCAGCCCGTCGGCCCCATTGACATGTCACTCATGTCGCCGCAAATAATTGACATGTCACTTATCTCCCCGCGCGTACAATACGATCGTATTGTACCCTGCGGGGGGAAAAGGCGTAATCCATAGTTTCTCTATGAGAGCTATTGGATTTACATAAAATTTTGGGGCGCATTTCCCGCTATTAAGGCAGTACGCCGAAAAAATACACGGTGAAATGCACCCCAAAATAAGCCATGTGAACAAACCGTTAGACCCACCTTTTAAAACATGAGTGGACCAATCAAAAAAGAACAGTTTCAATAAACATCAAAGTGTAAAAATAAAGCTTGAAGAAATCATAGGTATTGAAGTGCTGGACCTATCTATAAATATATGTAAGGTCCATTCTGTAGTTGAGTCCAGATGGAAAACATGAATTCAATTGTAAGATCCATCTAACGTTCATAAAAGAGGTGTTGCCAATCCCTTGTTTGAATTATGATCTTCCATAAAACGATGTGCAAAGCCCAAAGCATTCAGGTTATTTTTCATGTATTTACTAAATGTTCGCTGATATGTTGTTTCAATTTGCATGATGTAAGAAAAGCACATCCTCCTCAACAAGTCCCAATGTGCATGTTTCTTTTTCCAAAGTGGAAACTACAGATAACTTTACATCATATGTTATTTTGACCGGTTCCCCCGCAACGAGAAGATCATGCTGACTTTTTGCAACAAAGAAACAATTAAAGATCAGAAGATGGAGACCCTCCATTGTCAAAGATGATATCTGAACCAATACCACACACACAAGAACATAATTCATGATTTGATTTTTTTTAATATAATTGTTCTTTTCGCCACTATTTTGTCTCTTCATCAATTACAGGTATTGGCCAAATGACTTAGAGCCACATGTATGAAAACTTCCTAAGACTGTAGGAAAACTGTCTAGGTCTAACACTTTCTTTATTGCCCATTGCAACTAATCAAAGCTCCCCTTTAGTGTTGATCGAACCGTTCTAGAAAAGTTAAGTTCTAGTAGAACTTTTCGAATTTTTAGAACTCGATTTGAACATTTTACGGTTCGTTCGAGTAAAGTTCTAGTTTGACAAGCCATTTTCAGTTTCATTTTCAGCAGCTTTCTGCACTTTTGGCGGTCATCCAATCACCTTTCTGCACTTTGGCAGCCATCCAATCAGTGCAGAGCAAAGAGAAGTGTCAAAAACATAATCGTTGAGTTGTAGGGCTCTTATTGGCTGCTAAAATCACATGACCATTTTATATATATTTCACTGTATTGCCTTGTGAACGCCATTTTCAGCTCACTCTCTGTACTGTACAGACTGCTCTTAGTTAGCATTTTCCTCTCCATAGACATCAATAGTTAGGGAGTTTGGTATTGCTGGCTGTATCTTTCCCACACCTAGAAGTTGTTATCTGGCGACATTTGCAGGCTTGCATAATGCCTAACTCTCATATGCATGGATATATGAGAGTTAGTACCCAAAAGTTCTGTTTTGGGGGTTTAGTAATTGTATAGTACACCGTCTCCAAATCTCCTATGTGTCAAAGGGGGTTTTGGGCCCCCTCAGGATGCAGGGCCATGCAGCAGCTGCTTAAGCTGTATCTCCTATATCTATGCCCCGGCTTGCAAGCTGTCCTCATCTTTTCAGTTAGCCATTGAAAGGAATGAAGTATTTTAGCCTCTCAATTTTTTTCTGTCACTCTTAGGCCTTGTCCCCATGGCACCAAATTGTGGCCGGTTTTTCAGAAGATTTGTGGTTTTGCAAAATCGGTCGCAAACTTTTACATAGGGCTCTATGGAAAACCTGTGCAGCAGTCCTGACTGCATGGGTTTTTCGCCTGGTGGTTTTTCAGACCGCCGGCAGCCCGAAAAACATTCTACTTGTTCATTCTTCCGTCCAGTTTTCCTCCGATTGGTTGCTATGGGCAACAAAGAAAGTCTTAGACCTAGACAGTTTTCATACATGTCCCACTTAATTTTGTCCCATAAGCTCAATTTGACTTATTTCAGACTATGTTGGATGTAAATAGTTTTTCCACATATGTTAACAGTTAAGAGACACTTTTTTTCAGATGGTGCAGATATTAGTATGGAAAATGTTGTAGACAAATCAGTTTGCAGATTTACTTTTCCAAATGCAAATAGCCCTAAGTACTTTAGAGGAACTACATGTGGATAGTACTAATTCTGAACAAATAAAACAATGTCCTCCATTTAAAACTACTATTCCTTCATTCTACTCCCTTATCTCCCATGTACCAGCACTGAATGGGATTTAATGGAATTTGAGAGGACTAATAATACTGCCAAGCACAATTTGTCTCATATACAATATAAAACAATCAAATAATTAAAAAAACAATAAAAGTACAGTAATATAATTCATCAGGCTATTAAAGATGGCAGCACTGTAGTTATGTATTCCTCTTTACACCGGTCTTTGGTCCTATCTATTTTGGAAGCAGATAACACTTTTTGCACATTACTTGTTGATTCCTCAGAGGTTTTCAAGAATGGTCTTTTCATGTTATGACAACAAGGACAAGATTTGGGTTTACTTAATCAAAAATTAGCTTTGGGTATACTTAATCAAAAATTAGTCGACTATCTTTTTGTACAATTCCCTATTTCCTCTATATTCCATATACTTTTCTGCCCCCCGTTATGCTCGATTGTCTCAGGTATAGGTTCATTGTGTGAAAATATAAGTTCCTTGACAGACTCTTTATTGAAAACTTTAATGTGAATAATGTCGGGTTTTTTACAGGATAGCAAACAAGTGCTGAAATCAGTTTCTTCCATCATTTGGGAACCAAATTACTATTGTGTTGCCTTAAATGTTATAGGGCTCTATTCCTGTATACACACAATATGACTAGAGATGGATGAATTTCTAAAAAATTCGATTTGCCGAGTTCACCGAACTTTCCGACCAAAATTTGTTTCGACCCGAATATATTCGCGACCAATCGCGTTAAAAAAAAAAACAATTTCCTGGCTGCAGAGAGCCTGTAGGGTGCTGTAGAACATTGTGCCATGCTCAAATATGCTGAGGGAGCTTGGTTTGGTCTTCATACAATGCTGTGTACAATGCTGCCGCCGCTCTTAGAATTGCTTCACTCTAAAATTCCCTGGGCACTTACGGGGGCAAAACTGACCAAAAAACTGAAGCGGGAATGCAGCCAGATAAAAGTCATAGTAGCGCCAGCTGAAAAAAAACAAGCTGAGGCTAAGATCCTACAATAGCGTCAGAACACAGTAAAGTAGGTTACTGGAGCCGCACCATCTCAGCACAGTTAGGGACGTCACAGCAGGTCACTCCCCATGAGGTAGAGCTTTAAACCGTCACAGAATATGACAGAACCTATCTGTTTAAACGACTGATACATAGATAGCCCCCGAATGAGTGGAGAGTGTTCGGCAGTAATTTTGTGTTGACGTCTCTGATCCATTTTGCCGTTCCCTTTCATCGTCAGTGTCCGCTTTCAAATCGTTCAATATCCTTCAGTATTGCTAAGCCAAAAACAAACATGAGTATGATCCAAAACAGAGATGACCAGTAAATTGGGAGAATTGCATGTCCATCTGTGGTTCTATAATCCACTCCTGCTTTTGACTAACAATCCTGATCTATCCCATTCCCTTTCTGACAGGTGAAATATAGAAGGGGATAACTAAACATAGTGGCAACGTCCATAGAGTAGTGAGGGTGAAACAGCAATAGGAAACCACAGGTTTTTCCAGTGAGACAGCGTCACTTGTGGCAGCAGCATCAGAAGGCCAAAGATGGCACAATTGACAAATTCTGAGTGGCAGCACATCAGAGCCCACAAAGTGGCACAATGACACAGTGTGGGGGTGACGGCATCAACAGCAGCAGCACATGAGGTCAGAGAGTGGCACAATGACAAAATTCGTAGAGGTGGCAAAAAAAGGAGTAGGCCACAGAGTGGCACAATGACAGAGTGTAGAGGTGACGGCTAGAGATGGGCGAATTTCTCAAAAATTCGATTTGGTCACTTCGCCGAATTTTCCGACAAAAAATAATTTCGGTCCGAATTACTTCGGACGAATACGCGATACCAAAGCAGCTATTTCCAGGCATGCACAGAGCCTGCAGGGTGCTGTTGACCTAATAGCCATGCTTAAATATGCAGAGGAGCTGGTTTGGTCCTTCAATAGCAATGGTTGTGATTTTAGGTATACACACAGTTACTGCCGCCCCTCTTAGAATCGCTTCCCTATAAAATTCCCTGGCACTTAAGAGGGCAAAACGACCAAAAATCTCAAGCGGGAATGTAGCCTGGATAAAGTTCATGCCACGAAAGCTGAAAAAAACAAGCTGAGAGCTCAGGTGGCAACTCATTAGTGACAGAGAGTGGAGGTGACGGAGGCATCCACAGCAGCATGAGGACAGGCAGTGGCACAATGACATTCAGGAGAGTGGCAAACAGGAGGAAGCCAACAGAATGGCACAATGACTAGAGAGCGAGTCACTGCGGCATCAGCATGAGGTCAGGCAGTGGCACAATAGACATTCTGAGAGGTGGCAAAAGACGAGAGGAAGCCACAGAAAAGGCACTATGACTAGAGAGCGGCGAGGTCACGGCCGGCAGCAGCAGAGGTCAGGCGTGGGCACAATGACACAGTGTGGGAGGACACGGCAAGCAGCCCACAGCAGCAGCTGAGGTCATAAAGTGGCACAATGACACAGTGTGGGGACAGCGGCAGCACCACAGCAGCAGCATGAGGTCAGAAAGTGGCTACAATGACACAGTGTGGAGGACACGGCAGCAGCCAACAGCAGCAGCATGAGGTCAGACAGTGGCTCAATGACATGCTGAGGTGGCCGAAAACAAGTATTAGGCCACAGAGGTGGCACAATCACACCGTGAGAGAGGTCACAACAGCAGCAGTATGAGGGTCAGGCAGTGGCACAATGACATTCGGAGGTGGCAAAACAGGACTAGGCCACAGAGTGGCATAATGACTGAGAGTGGAGGTCACAACAGCAGCAGTAAGAGTTCTGGGCAGTGGAACAATGACTATTCTGGAGTGGCAAAACAGTGAGGTTAACCACAGAATGGCACAATGACCTGAGAGCGGAGGTCACGGCGGCAAGCAGCATGAGGTCATGCAGTGGCACAATGACACAGTGTGGAGGACACGCAAGCAGCTCACAGCAGCAGCATGAGGTCAGAAATTGGCACAATGACATTCTGGAGGTGGCAAAACAGTATTAGGACCACAAATGGCACCATCCCACAGTGTAGAGTCACAACAGCAGCAGTACGAGGTCAGGCAGTGGCACAATGACATTCTGAAAGGTGGCCAAAAACAGAATTAGGCCACATTGTTGCACAATGACACAGTGTGGAGGCACGGCAGATTCACGCAGCAGCATGAGTCAGTGAGTGGCACAATGACAGTCTGGTGGGGGCAAATCAGAAGAAGCCCACAGAGAGGCACAATGACCTGAGAGCGGAGGGTCACGGCGGCAGCAGCATGAAGGTCAGGTGGCAAGTGGCACAATGACACAGTTTGGAGCACAAGGGCAGCAGCCAGAGCAGCATGAGGTCCAGACAGTGGCACAATGACAAATTCTGGAGGTTGGCAAAAAAAGAGTAGGCCATAGAGTGGCACAATGACAGTGATTGGAGGTGACGGCGGCAGGAGCATCAGCATTAGGTAAGTGAGTGGCACAATGACACAGTGTTGATTTCACGGCAACAGCAACAGCACACATCTAGGTCATAGAGTTGGCACAATGACAGATGTTGAGGTGGGTGGCCAATACCAGTCCCTGGAAAGATGTGGTACGCAGATGGAGAACTGGCAGCAGATGTTGGCATCAGGCGGGTGGCGGCATCAGAATATGGTGAGGCAAGGAAGTTTGAACCCAGACAGACGCCTAAGTCATTGTGTGGGAAATCCTGGCCATCCACGCCTGATTCCATCTTGACAAAGTCAGTCCCGTTCCACATTTCCCGGACAAGCGGTTTCCCTTGGGTAACGATGGGCCCCCGCCGCACTGAACACGCCGCTCTAATGCCACACTACTGGCCAGCAGGACAGCATCTCCACTGCAAACGCGGCAAGTTGCGGCCTACACATCCATTTGGCTGCCCAGTAAGTCCAGCGGATCTTCTAACGAGGTGCAGAGTGCTGTCCAAGTAGGCCAAAACCTGTTTGGTTTCAGGAACTGCACCAGGTTCCCGCTGCTGCTGCTGGCGACTGCCCTCCTCACTAGGCGGGTGAAGGAAGCTGCTCCATCAGTGACTCCAACTAGGTTACTACTGATGGAGCTGGTAATGCTCCTACCCCCACCACCTTCCCCACAGCCGCGCGTAGTACGTGAGCGCTGAGGAACCCACCGTTCAGACCTGTCAGAGGAGGGACGATACCGCACATAGTCAGCGGCCAACTGAATTACGGAGGATTCCCTATAGTATTTGAGTTGTCCTCCCTCTCAATAGTGGGAAAAAAGGTCCCCTTATTGGACCGTTAGCCGAGGGGTCCAATAGGGAGGAGAGCCAGAGTCAATCCCTCTGCCGGATGCTGACTATTCGGCTGTCCACTAGCCAGGTCAATTAAGCATGCAGTGGACCATCTGCACAGTGATTCCCGAGGGGCTCCTGCCCTCCATTTCCACTGTATACTGCCATGGTGCTTGGGAGTCATCTGCACCCTCGTCTTCCTCATCTCCATCCACCTCCTCCAGCTCCTCCTGCCCTCCTCCTCTTGTCACCTGGGTAGAAAATCCACGTCAATTTCACCAGACAATGCTTTCTGCTCCAAAGGGGTCCTTCCTCCTCCTCCTCCTTTCAGTCCCCACCGACCTCATGTGGCCACGAGATGTATACCGCCACGCGTCTCCAGTCCCCTGCCCCAGACAGATTTTTTCAGCATCTGTTTCCAGGACATGAAGCAGTTGAAATGACGTTATTCACCGTAGGTCTGGCGACTGACAAATAACTGTCGCCTCCTCGAATGGCCTCAACAAACCGGCAGGTGTTCACCAATTAGCTGCCACTGGTTGACATCAAAGTTACACAGGGGAGGTACTTCGTCTGCCTGATCATCAAAAAATCGTTAATGGCCTTTCTCTGTTCATACAGTCGTCCAACATGTGAAAGCTGGAATTCCAGAGGTGGAAAACATCGCAAATCAGAGTGTGTTGGGGAGGCCGTTTCTGTGCCGCTGCAACTCGAGGAGGGTGTTTCCTGGCTTTGTACGAATGATAAAGTGTCATGCACAGTTTTCCTGGCCATTTTTCAGAATCCTGCTGAGATCGGTGGAAAACTTCAGAACCTTTTTCACAACCAATTGAACACGTGCGCCATGCAGGCCATGAACCATCCCCCTCTCAGTGCAGCGCGTGTACACCATGTTTCCTCCTATTATCCGTCACCATGGTTCCGATTTGCAGTTCGCTCGAGTAAGCCACATCATCGATTTCTTTGCTGCATGACGCGGAGCAGTACCTCCCCTGAGTAGACTAGTTCGCCGAGATGCAAAGCCAGGTGAGAACTGCGTGACAACCTGCTGTGCCCAACACATGTGGTATGATAGGAGCAGTACTTGTTTGAGGCTGAGATGGTGGTGATGGTGGAGGAGGGGGGAGGCGGACAATGGCGCATGTGCAGCAGTTTTGACAACGTGGAGGAGACAGCGGCGTCTCCTGTTCCAGTTGTTGGTGTGCCTGGGCAGGGAAGCACATTCACCCAGTTGGGCCGTAAAGGACATTTACTGGGACCCTGACCGAAAAAAAGTTACAGGCTCCAGACGTCCGCGGCTGCCGTGTGCACCTTGGAGACTAAACCGATAATCTCAAGGACGGCCCACCATCTGTTTCTACATATTTATGAAGTGCTAGGACTGCCTTTTTGGAAAAGAAAAATTACGGCTTGGAACTCTCCTATCTCGGCTCGGCACAAGCCATTAGTTCTCTTAAATGTGCAGAGTCCACAATTGGGAAAGGGAGGCAAACTGCAATACCAAACAACTTGGACAGGACACGGTCAGACTGAGCACCTTAGGATGGATTTGACGACATACTGTTGTCTTCTTTTGCAATCGCCTCGCTGAACTACAGCTGAGGCGCCATGAGTAGCTAGGTAAGCAGAGCATCTGGACCGGGAGATGATGTCAAAGAGAAACAGCTCCCTTCAGCAGAGGTGGTGGAGCCTGACTGCTGCAATGGCATGCGTGACACTGGGCGATGCTGCTCTGTGGCTGTTGGCGGCGGCCAGGAAGACCACCACGATCTGAGCCACGTTTCATCCCAGGCCACCCGGATGGTGACTCGCTGCATGTTGAGGATGCAGGACCGTGGTGCCAAAGTTAGTCTCCCTGGCCACGCTTCACTTTCTGGTCCCCCCCCACCAAGATTCTACATATACCCATAATCGTGCTCCTCCCTGTGTCCTTAGCAAAGAACTGCCACAGCCGCCAGTATCGATTTTTCCGCCAACGCTCCGCACTGAGTACTACTGCCGCCGCTGGCCGCATAGTCGTAGGAGCCCCTGTGCCGCTACTTTCTTGGACCTGCGAAACGGGTTTTTTTACCCCTGGGCGCTTGGCTCCCGACCTCACACTGCTGCTTATCCTGCTGACTCACGGCCCACGACCCACTTGCTGGCTGCGCTGCTGCCTGACACGCAAGCTGACATCCCTCTTCACCTGACGATGATGAAGCCCTTGCCTCACCCAGCTCCCAAGTGCGGTCGGGACTACATCATCATCTATTTGTGTTTTCATCGTCACTGCTGTCCACACACCGGGTCTTTGGTATGCCAAGGCTGACCTTGTCACAACTGACCACCCATGCCACTCTCCACATCAATACTTGTGCCGCCTACTGCAGAGAAACAGGGGATATTGGCCCCCATTCTTCGCTGCCAAGTATCTGCGAGCTGCCCTCCTCAAATTGTTCATCCTCGCGATATAGTGGCGCTGAGCCCAGACCACATAGTAGATCTCTGGCTGAGGGAACCGATGGTAAAGAGGCGGGCTGATGACAGGTGAGGGCCGCTGACCCCGCTCCCGGGCCATGCCTACTAAAGGGTGGGTCCTGAGATTGCCCACCGACTCTTGACTGGGGTTTTCAGATGCATCTGGTAGGAAGAGGATGACCGTAGTCAACCAATCAAGAACCATTGGCTTTGCTGAACAACACACGGCCGCTAGATACAGCGGCAAGTTGTGGACCTCACCCCAGAGTACCCCTGCTGAACCCAGTAACAAGCTTGGGTAACCCTTGGGATATAAATTGCGCTCCACAAATGTGCCAGGAAAAATTTACTTGTTATGTGTCGTTTAAAACTACTGTGTGTTTTACTAAATGGTAAAAGCACAAACAGAGCTTAATTAACCTTCGGACATGAATGTAGCGCTTACAGGAAAAATTTGATATATTTTGTCTTTGAAAAAACAGTTTATTTTTGTCAGCAACACAGCGAAAAACAACGCTTAATTAACCCTGGATTAAATTGCGCCAAACAATTGAGCCGCACAAACTAGTATCTTTGTAGCGGGTTACAAATGCGGGTTAACTACGCCACACACCAAGAGAAACAGTTGTAATTAACCTTTGCTTGTGAATTAGGCTACATGAAAAATTATATGATTTTGGCGTTGAAAAAGACGGTTTTTATTTTTGTCAGCACACCATCAAAACAACGCTTAATTAACCCCTGGATGTAAAATTGCGCCAAAGGAATTGAGCCGCACAAACTAGTAGCATTTTAGGCGATTTTACAATTGCGGTGTTTTCTACGCGCACACAACAGAGATACAGTTGTAATTTGAACCTTTGGCGTTTGTGAATTAGGCTACAGGAAAATTTTAATATATTTGGCGTTGAAAAAAGACGGTTTTCATTGGGGTCAGCACACCAGCAAAACAACGCTTAATTAACCTGGATGTAAATTGTTCCAAACAATGGAGCCCCCACAATCTAGTAGCTTTGTGGCGGGTTACAATTACGAGTTTTCTACCCACACAACAAGAGATACAGTGTAAATTAACCGTTTGCTTGTGAATTAGTGCTTACAGGAAAAATGTATATAATTTGGCGTTGAAAAAGACGGTTTTTTTGGGGTCAGCACACCAGGAAAACAACGCTTTTTTAAACCCCGGGATAAAAAATTGCGCCAAAGAATTGAGCCACACAAACATTGCATGTAGCGTTTTTACAAAAGGTAGTTTTCTACGCCAAAACAACAAGAGATACATTTGAAATTTAAACCCTTTTGCTTGTGAATTGGGCCTACGGGAAAAAAATGAAATATTTTTTGGGCTTTTGAAAAAGAGGGTTTTATTTTTGTCAGACACCAGCAAAACAACGTTTTAAATTTTCCCTCCCCCAAAAAATTCTACTTTAAAAAACTTTTTGGGGCTCCTCTGGTTCTTATCAAAAAACGGCACACCACCAAGAAGGTAAAATTTACCACTACAAAAGTAGTGGTAAACGGGTGGGAAACCTACTAATGGCCCGGCTCCCTTTCGCTGACCCCCCTGTGCCACTACTTTTTTGGCCCCTGCGAAGGGGGTTTTTCTCCCCCATGGTCGTTTGGCTCCTGACCTCGCACTGCTCCCAAACCCAGTTTACCCGGGCCACAAAACTGACTTGCTGGCTGCCCCCGGGCCTCCCCGGGAACACGCAAGCGACACCCCCTTCCCCCCCGATGATGATGATAATGATGAAAAGAAAACCTTGTTTTCACCTGCTCCCAATGCAATCGGCTACATCTCCATAAATTTTGTTTTTCCCCGTCACTGCTATCTTTTCCTCTACGGTCTCAAAAATGCAAGGGCCCGACTGCTTGCAAAAATAACCTCCGTGCCCCCTCTCCATTTCACTAAATTTTTCCCCCCCTACTGCAAAAAAACAGTGGATGTCTGCCCCAAACCCCTTTTGCTGGGCCCAATAGCTTTCTGACTGTCCCCAAAGAGGGTTTGTTCCTCGTGAAAAATTGGGCCGGAGCCCAGACCAACATAAATCTCTGGCTTAGGGAACCGGACGGGACAGAGGCTGGTTTTTAGGAAAAGGGAAAGGGGCCCCTGAGCGTTTTTCCCCGGGCCGCCAACTAAGGTTTTTTACCTGGGCATTCCCCACCCGACTCCCTTGGGTGGGGGTTTTCAGATTTTCCCTCTGTGGGGGAAGTGGAAAGAAACCAAATCAACCAAACAAAAACCCCTGGGGGGCTGGCAAAAACCAAAGCCACAGAGACACCCGGCAGTTTTTTGGCCTCCCCCAATGGACCCCTGCTTTCGAAAGTCCCCCTTTCTATGCTGTGACCTGTGTCTGCTCCAGGAACGTTTTTGCCCCTGCCCACTCGGGTTGTGAAGGGGCCCCGGGCCAAACCCCTCCGTCTGACATACGTTCCGATCAAAAATTTTTTCCCGGGCCGGGGTTTAAAAGAAGAAAGTCTATATATGATAAATACACACCCTGTTTTTCACTCCAAGTAAAACACAAACAGGATAGAGGATTCCCAGAATCTGAAATTCCCTAATAATAAAGCAGGAGAAATTTAAATAATGGTGCAGAAACAGCGGTCTGTATTTCTAGCCCAATACAACACTATCAGGATTGAGTGGATTGCTTGAAATTTAAAAAATTTTCTAAACAACCGGAGAAATTTTAAATAATGGCACAGAAAAAGCGGGGCTGTATTTTTCATCCCAATACAACACATCAGATTGAGTGGATTACTTGAATTTTTAAAATTCCTAAAACAACGGAGAAATTGAAATAATGGCCAGAAAAAGCATCGAATTTTTTATCCAATACAACACATCAGGATGAGTGGATTAATTTAATTTAAAATTCCCTAAACCCAGAAAAAGAAAAAGGGGGAAAAATTTTCATTTCACCAATACAGCAAATTCAGGAGAGTGGATTTCTTTAAAAAAAAACCCAAACCAAACCCAGACATTGAAAAAATTTTCGAGCGAATTTTTTTCCCCCCAAACAACACTACCGGTTATGGGTTACCAAAATTTTAAAATCCCCCCAAAAACAACGGGGAAAATTAAAAATTTCAGAAAAAGGGGGGACCCCTCCCCCAAAAAATTAATCGGGTTTAAGAAACTGAAAATTCCAATAAACAACAAGGAAGCATGTATAGGGGGGGAAATACACCCACCCGGGCACCCCGGGGGAAACCCCCCAAACAAAACAAAGAAAAGCGGTGGGGGGGGGGAAAAAATTTAAATTTTCAACTACCCCTTCCCAAAAACCCTTCACAAAAAGCAAAGGGACCAAAAAGCCAAGAAAAAAGTCACAGACTTTAAATGGTCTTTCTAGCGATACAGAACACTGAGTGACTGAGCAAGTACAGATTGTAACATGGTCTTTTTCTCCCCTTCCCATCGCTAAGTAAGTGCTGTATAATGAGAGCTATGCAGCAGCAGCAGATGTCGCTGTTATGCCAAAGAGAACAAAGAGGGCTGTGAGGGAGCGCAGGTGCCAGGTTCCTTACTTATTTTGCTGTGACGTCACTGTATCCTCTCGGTCTCTGATTGGCTTCATGTCTGCACATGTCATTGTTGGGTTCCTCCCGTTCTTCCTCCAGAGTTCTTTGCCCATGTAACGCCATGTGTTGCGGCCATTTTACACAAAAAAGACGCTTTGTTCCCGCAAAGTACCATAAACTTCGGCTTCGTGCAGAACCAAAGTTTTCCTGAAATTCTAATTGAATTCCACTTAGTTACAATCGATTCGCCCATCTCTAAGTATAACTATCGGAAATATTGTTTGTTTGGAAAAAATTAGTAACTGCAATGCAAACTTGTGTTACTTTGTCACCATAGCAGTGGAATTTTTATTACATTCCAATTTTTTCAGTTTTGATTGTCAATTTTATTTGCAGGTGGAGGGGGTCCTGTTTACTTGCAAATTTAACTCCTTAAGGACACAGCCAGTTTTGACCTCACTGACAGAAGCCCATTTTTTAAATCTGACATTTTTTATGTGAGAATAACTTTTAGACACTTTTACCTATCTATATCATTCAGAGATTTTTTTCTCATGACACATTGTGCTTTAAGTTAGTAAGAAATTTTGGTCCACGCAATCCTTGATTATTTGTGAAAAATATCAAAATAATATGAAAATTTTGCCATTTTCAAAGTTCAAAAATGTCTGCGTGCAAGACAGTTATTCCACACAAAATAGTTTATAACTAGCATCTACCATATTTCTACTGTAGGTTTGCATCATTTTTTTTTTTTTTAAGACATTAAGGGGCTTAGAAATTTAGTAGTAATTATTCACATTTTTGAGAAAATTTACAACACAGTTTTTTTATGAAACCACTCCAGTTCTGACGTGGCTTTGAGGAGCCTGTATATTAGATACCCCCGTAAATTACTCCATCTAAGAAACTACAAAGTATTAAAGTATTCAAAACAGCATTTAGGAGGTTTATTACCGCATAAAGTGTTTCACAGAAATTAAAGCAGAGTAGATGTGAAATTTCAAAAATTTCACTTTTTTTTGCGATTTTTAAAATTGTTTATCCATTATTCACTATAACACAGTAGATGTGACCAGGAAAATGCAACTTAATATTGATTCCCCCAATTCTGCCATTTTTAGAGCTACCCCATATGTCACCAGTGGCTATTTGGCTCATCCACAAGCCTCAGAATAGGAGGAGCGTCTGATGGACTTTTGGGTCTCATTTTCACTACGATTTTCTTTAGGTGCCATTAACGGTTTGCGGACACCCTAACGCGCTAAAATTAATAATTGTACACATGTACACACGCACACCCATGCCAGTGGCAATACTGCAATCAAGGGCATACATTAGTGGAAAATCCTAAAGAAGCATTTATGTATCATATCATACTTGGAAAAACTTTTGAGATTCTCGGTTCACATTTTTTGATCAAAAGATGTTTAAGCTGCCTAGACTTTCAACGTGATCTCAATCGGGAGTCATTACACTATCTTTTACCTCTCAATAGGCCACATCCAGGCCTCTCACTGGGTCAACTGAACTCCTTTTATCCAGAGAGAAAAAAATAAAAAAAACCCAACCTGCAAGCTGCTACTTATTATGACAGACTGTGAGAGAGGGCAGGTGCAGAAAAATCAAAAATGGAGGCACCTTTCATTCCCTATATAGGTTTTTAAATCAATATACACAAACTATAACATATGGTTTGCAACAAAAACACTTCTGAGAAAACAATATGCAAACATGGGTGCCATGGCAGGGCTGCGGCACACCATATATATATATATACATGAAAGAAAAAAAAAACACACCATGCAGCGGCACACTTCTGCAAAAAGGGCAATACATTACGTGGAATATCCCTAATAATAGAAGCCCCCCCCCCCCCCCCCCCCCCCCCCCCCCCCCCCCCCCCCCCCCCCCCCCCCCCCCCCCCCCCCCCCCACCCCCCCCCCCCCCCCCCCCCCCCCCCCCCCCCCCCCCCCCCCCCATTTCTCCTATCTATCATACATGGAAAAAATTTGAGATTTCGGTTCACATTTTTTTGATCAACAAGATGTTTTAAGCTGCCTAGGAATTTCAACGTGATCTCAAATAGGGCAGTCCTCACTTATCTTTTACCTCTCATTAGAGCCACATCCAGGCCTCACAGGGGTCAACTGACCTCTTTATCCAGAGAGAAAAAACATAAAAAAAACCCAACCTTGAAGCTGCAACTTCTTATGACAGCCGGTGAGAGGGGCCGGTGCGTAAATCAAATGGAGGCACCCTTTCCTCCCCATATAGGTTTTAATCAATATCACCATTTATAACGTATGTTCTCGAACAAAAAACATTCTGAAAAAAAAACTTATGCAAACCGGGGTGCCACTGGAAGGGCTGCTCGGCACACATATTTTATATATAGATATATTATATTTTAATATATGATATATATATACTGTACACACGGACACCCACTGCCCAGTGGCACAATACTGCAAAAAAGGGCAATCAATTACGTAGGAAATCCCTAAAGAAGCATTTATGCATATTATCCTTACATGGAAAACTTGAGCTTCTCGGTTACACATTTTTTGATCAATAGGATGTTTAAAGCATGCCTAGATTTCAACGTGATCTTCAAAATAGGGGCAGTCCTACAACTATTTGTGTACCTCTCCAATAGAGGCCATCCAGGCTCTCACTGGAGTCAACTAACCTTTATATTCCAGAGAGATAAAAAATGAAAAAACCAGAACCTTGCAAGATGCACTTCTTATGACAGCATGATGAGAGATGGGGTGCAGAAAATCAAAATGGAGGCACCCTTTCCTCCCATAGAGAGTTAAATTCAATATACACCAAAATATAAATATGGTTTCTGCTCAAAAAACACTTCTGAAAAAACATATGCACAATCTGGGTGCCACTGCAGGCTGCTCGGGACACAAATTTACTATTTAACATGTACACACACACACCACTGCCAGTGGCACACTACATGCAAAAAGGGCATACATTACGTGGAAATCCCTAAAGATAGCATTTATGCTATCTATCAATTATCATGGAAAACACTTTGAGATTCGCGGTTCACATTTTTTGATCAATAGATGTTAAGCTTGCCTGATTTCAACGTGATATCAAATAGGGCAGTCCTACACTATCTTTTACTCCTCAATAGAGCCACATACAGGCCTCTCACTGGGTCAACTGACCTCCTTTATCCAGAGAGCAATAAATTAAAAAACCCAACTGCAAGCTGCACTTCTTTTGACAGCCTGTGAGAGAGGGCAGGTGCAGAAAATCCAAAATGGAGGCACCTTTCCTCCCCATATAGGTTTAAATCAATATACACCAAATATAAGTATGTTCAGCCACAAAAAACATTCTGAATAAACATATGCCAAACCTGGGTGCACTGGCTAGGGCTGCGGCACACACACACATATATATATTTTATTATATATATATATATAGTATATATAATATATATATATATTATATATATATATATATATATCTATTCAATTTCTCTTACCCCTCTACATGTCATACGCACACAAATGCCAGCAGCACACTACTGCGAAAAGGGCTATAATTACGTGGAATCCCTAAAGAAGCATTTATGCTAACTATCATACATGAAAAAACTTTGAGGTTCTCGGTTCACATATTTTGATAAAAAGATGTTTAAGCTGCCCACGACTTTCAACGTGATCTCAAGATAGTGTAGGACTGCCCTATTTGAGATCACATTGAAAGTCAGTGGGCAGCTTAAACATCTTTTGATCAATATATGGTGAAAACCGAGAATCTCAAAGTTTTTTCATGTATGATAGATGCATAATGCTTCTTTAGGGATTTCCACGTTAATGTATTGCCCTTTTTGCAGTAGGCGGTCTGCTTAGCCGGGCGATGGGAAGTAGTGTGCGCTGGCAGTGGTTGTGCGTGTGTACATGTATATATTGTAACGGGACGCCAGCTGGGAAGGTTCTACAGGGAGTGTATATCCCAGGCCAGGTTCTGGGACATATGTTGGGGAGTCAGGAGCATGCACCCATGGATAAGGAGCCTTGGTGGAGTGAAGGCCGTTGATAAATAGTTGCTCGACAGTACAAAACTGTCGATGATGTTTTAATTTTGTTAGTACGCGCTACAGCCATTCCTGGTCGGCCTTTCATGGGAGTAAGCTCATAGAGCAGGGTGGGTGCTCACTCCCATGGCTCCACTCAGGGTTTTCATGGCTGTTTTAAAAGGTCAGCAGGTAGATTACTGGGCGTCGGCGTGTACCTCCAGTCTACTTCTTGGCTGGAGGTGTTTCACATGGGGAAGCAGTCGTAGGACAACAAGGTGATAGTGAGGGACTACACGCACATTGTTAGTGAGTTGCGCTCAGACCGAGCAAGTATTTTGTTTTTGTTGTTGCTGTCTGTTGCCATCTGTTTTGGTTCTGCTGATGAAAATAAACCCACGGAGCCCAAGCACTAACCGTTTGTACCTGATTCTGCCTCTGTCTCATTCTGAAAGACTCTGCGGTAGATCCCAAGAGCGGGTTTACAAGCTCACACATGGGGAGGATGCGGGCATTTTTAAAGAGACGCTTCTCTTAAGAGACAGGGCAGCGAAAAAGTGGTTCAATTATATGTCGTGGGGTTTTAAAGCAGCAACAGTGCAACAAGCGGAGACTCCACAAAATGGATGTGCTGGTAAAGCGTTAATTCAGGCAAAAACCAAACTCCAGCTAATGGCGGCAGCAACAGAAGGCCCACAAGAGACCGGTGCGGGCTCAAGCAGAGTCACAACCGCTGTTTATTGAGACACACCAGGCCGCCTTAAAGAGCAAAACAGGTAAACCTGGCTTACAGCAGCAGCTCCACAGTCTGACTACAAGACCCAGAGGGGGGCAGCGATGGGCCTCCATGGCCCGTCTAGTGGTTGCTGCAAGATCTACGTAAAATGACCCAAGATGATGACAGTGGAAGGGTATCTCGGCACCTTTGAGGAGGATCGCCATAGAGAGGCGCTAACGTGGACAGGTGGGCTGACGTTGGCCCCCTTTCTGACTGGCGAGCCCAACAAAAGGGCCTACTTCGACTGAGAGCTGAAGACGCCAAGGGACTTCCGCGGGCTGAAGGGGAGATCCCTAGCCCGACTGGGGTTTACTCTGGCGGTCCGGGCAGAGTGTTCACGCCGTGGGAATTCGATCCAGCAAAGCCAGCTCGGTCACAGATGTTTGACCTTTCACCTCACCAAGCAAAGTGGCTGCTGGCGATCAGTCCTCTCCGAACGTCTTACAGCTGTCAAGGTGTCGGGAGGCGGGTAGTCTGTGACCGCTTCGTGCGCGCCATACCCGTGGGGATTCAGCTGGTGTGTGGGGTACACGGACCCAAAAGCGCTGGACGAACTTGTCACCATTGTGGAGCGTTTTTGTTGCCACGTGGAGTTCCCCCGAAGGACTGCTATCCTACCGAAGTCAACATGGGGATGACAGTCCTGTCCCAAAAGGGGAAACTAAGGTCGGAGGGGAGGGGTCCCGGGCCTGGGGTGAAGAGGGGGGGGTAGGTTGGCCAAACCCCAAAGAGTCCGCTCTTGCCCAGAAGCCCGGGGCCCCATAATCTGCTGGCGATGCAGATGGACTCGGAAGTCACCTGCACAGTGTCCTACTTCTTTGGGGGAACCCATGGACTGTGGTGTAAGGGCGTACGTCATTGTATGCAGGCCTTCATACACACGCAGATTGAGACTGGGGGAAATCGGCGGGTATGCACCATTAAATCAATGGACACACCGTACAACGCCCTCATGGACTTCGGAAAGATTGGTAAAACCTGGTGCAGGCCAGGCTGGTAGGGCGCAGACCAACTCCGGCCATGCCGTTAATAGGGGTGATCTGTGTACACGGGGACACCAGGGATAACCAACCGCGGTACTGACCCTTAAGTACCCTGCGGGCCCGCAACCACATGAAGTGGCTGTAGTTGCATGCCTACCCACAGTGTAATCAATAGGCTGTGATTTCCCCTTGTTCTGGGATTTGTGGGGAAATAAAAAGTGTGCCCCGTATCCTGTGTAAAGGGTAATGGTCTGCACCGGGAATTGAGGGAAGCCGATGGGTTTCCCATTGTCTGTTTGGCTGGGGACTCCGAGGAAAGGTCCCTCTGAGCTAGAGTTCGCCTCCTTGCCGAGTATCCAGGGGGGAAACTTTGACACGGAGCAGCTGAGGGAACCCAAACTTGGAAAGCATGCTGGAAAAGTGTGAAGGTTATAGCTGGGAAAGCCCCTGGAACCAGGCGAGAGTTTGGTTTACCCTCATTTGGTGGTCAACAACAATTGCTGGTACGGGTAAAAAAGGACCCCAACCGGATGGGGGATGAGCAGTTGGTGGTGCCCCGGTCACATGTCACGCCAGGTTTTGGAGCTAGCCACGCCCATGTGCTCGGGGGGGACAACTTAGGGGTGGAGAAGACGGGAGTGAGTGGAGCGTAATTTTACTCGCAGGAATTTACAAGGGCAATTGAGGAATACTGACTGTCCTGCCCAGAGTGTCAAATTAAAGCCCCTGGCCCCATTTTCGGAGCCCCCTTACTTCCTCTGCCATCTAATAGAGGTCCCCTTTGAGAGGATCGGCATGGACCTGGTAGGACCGCTCCCTAAGGCAGCCCTGAGGACATACAGCACATCTTAGTGGTCTCGAATACGCCTCTACGCTATCCCCGAGGGCATCTACCTTAGGAATAACTCCTCCTATAGGATAGCTAAGAATGTTCCTAATGTTCACCCGCAGGGTATCACGAAGGAGATACTAACAGGACCAGGGCACCCCTTCATGTCTAAGGTGGTCCAGGAACTCTGAGTTCTGCTTAAATTACACATCTCCGTACCTCAAGTATATCCATTCCCAAGACAGATGGTTGGTGGAAAGGTTTAATAAAACCCTAAAAGCGATTGCTCAGTATGGTGGTAGATAAGGATGGGAGACGATTGGGACCGGTCCTCTTACCCTACCTCATGTTCTCGGTATGGGAAGTCCCGCAGGCCTCCTCAGGATTCTCACCTTCGTGCTCACTGTATGGTAGACTTCCCCGGGGGCTTCTGGACATAGCCAAGGGACCTGGGAGCAGAGAATACCCCGCATAGGAGTGTCATTGAGCACATCGCTGAAATGCAGGGACAGGATTGCGGCCGTTCCTACACATTAGTACGTAGAGATCCTGCAGAAGGCGACAAGTAACCCAGGCCAGATAGTAATATACATGTCGGAGAAGGGTCAGAGTGTTCTAGCATGGCGACCGGGTACTAGTACTTGTACTCACGGTCGAAGCAAATTTCTGGCGTAAGTGGCAGGGCCCCTATGAGATTACGGAGCGGGGTCAGTGGGTAATTAAGGGTCTTCAGACCAGGTAAAGGAAACCATATCAATGTTTACCATGTCAACTTAATTAAGCCCTGGAAGGGACCGTTCTGTCTGGTGGCGGTCTCAGAGAGCATAGGGGTGTCCCAAATGGGAGATTTACCACGGTTCCCTATCTCTGAGTCATTGTCTGAAGCACAGGCCGGCAGGAAACTAGGGAGTATCTAAAAGGAATCAGCAGGTTTTTATCGGGAACTGCCAGGTCCGGACGGGAGTCATTTCACATGACATCGTCACAGAAACTGGCACAGAAGGTACGTTTGAGGCCATATAGGGTGCCTGAGCGACCCAGAGGCAAGCGTTTGCTGAGGAAGTTGAAAGATGCTGAAGGCTTGGTGTCATAGAAAGGTCCTAAAGTGGGTGGTCGAGCCTATAGTGCTCATACCGAAACTGTTGGGAGCTTGCGATTCTGCATTGATTTTCGCCAAGCTCCAAGAGGCTATCAATATCATTTGATGCACATACCGATGCCGGGTTGATGAGTTGTCGAGTTGCTAGGACCTGCAATGGTACTTTAGTACATTAGACCTGACCCAAGGGTTATTGGCAGGTGCCCATCCCAAAGGAAGTAGGGAGAAAAACTGCTTTTTCTAACCCCATATGGAACCTTTTCATTATGTTGTCCTCCCCTTTTGCCTAATGGGGGCGCCGGGCACATTCCAGCGGATGATGGACTTCCATACTGCCAGCCTCATAGAAAATATGCGGAGGCATATTTGTATGACGTCCGGTGGATATTTAGTATGGACTGGGATTCCCATCTTCCCAGTGTACAGGCCCATCTTCGTTGCCATAAGGGGCAGCAGGGTTAACCGCCAACCCCAATATGTTTCGCCATAGGGCTCGAGTGGAGGGAGGCTCGCTATCCTAGCTATGACAAGGAGGGGGATCATCAAAGCCCCAGATGGAACAAACTTGAAGCAATTAGGAATTGGCACCAAACCGGGTTTCCAAGAGCAGGTCAGGGCTTTCTTGGTATAGCAGGGTTTATCCCACATAGGTGTTTTGTGCCACGTTGCTCCATAGCAGCCCCTCTTTACAGATCTCACAAAAGGATCCAAGTCCAACTATGGTCAAAGTGGAACCCGCGAGGATGACTGAAACAAGCTTGTAGAAATCTTAAGGAGGTCTCTGCAAGAGACAGTGCTCGTTGCGCAACTTCCAGAAGGAATTTTGGTCCAGGCAGACGCCTCTGAGGTGGGATTAGGGGCTGTCCTGTCACTGCTGGTTGAGGAGAAGAACACCCTGTAGTGTAACTCAGCGGAAACTGTCGGCCGGCGGAGGACAAATTAGCCATATAGAGAGAGAATGACTGGCAATTAAGTGGGCTATTGAGGCACTACGCTACTTACCTGATTAGGTGACCTTAAAGTAATCACGGACCATTCACTCTAATGTGGATGGCACAAAACAAGGAAAAAATGCAAGGGTTGACCCGGTGGTTCCTGGCTTACAGGACTTTAAAGCTCGTCTAGAACATGCCCCGGGTCAACAACAAGCAAATGCGGATGCACTGTCGCGGGTGCATAACTTTATGGCACAAAGTGCTCCGCCATGGGGTCTGAGCGAGGGGGGGGTATGTAAGGCCGCAGCTGGGAAAGGTCTACAAGGGAAGTATATATCCCAGCCAGGTTCTGGGACATTTGTCTGGGTGAGGTCCAGGAGCATGCCACCAAGATAAGGGCAGACTGGTGGAGTTGAAGGCGTTGATAAATAGAGTCGACGTTCATACTGTCGGAACTATGTTTAATTTGTTAGGTACGGTACTAGCCATTCCTGGGTGGCCTTTCATTGGTGTAAGCTTAGAGCCAGTGGGGTGCTTACTCCCCATGGCTCCACTCCGGGTTGTCTGGCTGTATTAAAAGGTCAGCTGGTATGATGAACTCGGGCGTCGGCTGTCCTCCAATCTACCTTTGGGCGGAGGTGTTCACAATGGAGAAGCCAGTGTAGGACACATCATGGTGATTAGTGGGGAACTACGCCATTGTTAGTGAGCGTCACGTGTAGCAAGTATTTGGTTTTTGTTTGTTGCTGTGCATGTTTTGCCATCTGTTTCTGTTCTGCTGATGAAAATAAAACCCCGGAGCCAAGCAACCGTTTTGTACCTGACTTCTGCCTCATGGTCTCATGCCTGAAAGGATCATGCGTGATCCCAGGAGCTGTGCAAGCTCAACCAATATAATTAATAGTAATAGTTATTTATATATGTGTGCACAGCCTGCCAGTGGCACCAGGTTTTTGCATATGTTTTTTCTAGGAAGTGTTTTGTGACAGAACATTTTAAGTTAGATTTGGTGTTTATATTGATTTTAACCTTATATGGGAGGAAAGGGTGCTCCATTTTTGATTTTCTGCCACATGCCACCTCTCTCAACAGGCTGTCATATGAAGTGCAGCTTGCAGGTTGTTTTTTTTTATTTTTTCTATCTGGATAAAGAGGTCGGGTTTTTTGACCAGTGAGAGGACCTGGATGGAGCTCTATTGAGAGAGTAAAAGATAGTTAGGATGACCTTTTGAGATCACGTTGAAAGTTGTGGGGCAGCTTAAACATCTTTTGATTCCAAAATATGTGAACAGAGAATCTAAAGTTTTTTCATGTATGATAGATAGCATAAATGCTTCTTTAGGGATTCCAACGCAATGTATTGCCCTTTTTGCAGTAGTGTGCCGCTGGCAGTGGTAGTGCGTTTTTGTACATGTATATATTTGTATTTTATATATATATATATATATATTATATATATATTATATATATATATATATTTATATATATATATATTGTGTGTGGCCGCAGCCTGCTGTGGCTCCCATGTTTGCAATATGTTTTTTCAGAAGTGTTTTTTGTTTGCAGAACCATCGTTATATTTGGTGTATATTGATTTAAACTATAATGGGGAGGAAAGGGTGCCTCCCATTTTGATTTCTGCACCGGCCCTTTCTCACAGGCTGTCATAAGAAGTGCAGCTTGCAGGTTGGGTTTTTTTTAGTTTTTTGCTCTCCTGGCATAAAGGGAGGCGGTTTGACCAGTGAGAGGCCTGGATGTGGCTCTATTGAAGGGTAAAAGATTGTGTAGGACTGCCCTATTTGAGATCATGTTTGAAAGTCGTGGGCAGCTTTAACATCTTTGATCAAAAATTGTGATCGAGAATCTCAAAGTTTTTTCCATGTATGATAGATAGCATAATGTTCTTTAGGGATTTTCAGTAATGTATAAAACTTAATAAAACCACCCATAAAAAATGGGACCCTATTGGAAACTACACCCTTAAGGCAATATATCCAGATGTTCAGTGTTTCACAAATTATTTTAGCATTAGGCTGTGAAAATGAACATTTTTTTTCCAACAATTGCAATTTTAGCTGAAAATGTTTCATTTTTAGAAGGAATCCTGGAAAAAGAAACATCCAAAAATTTGTTATGCAATTTCTTGCAAGTTCGGCAATACTCTATTTATGGGTATAAACTGCTGTTTGGGTGCATGGCAGAATGTACAAGAGAGGAAGCGCTATTTTGCTTTTGAAACATAGATTTTAGTGGGTGCCACATCACATTTGCAAAGCCCTCAAAGGTGACACCTTTCAGAAGTCACCCAATTTTTGATACAACACCCTTCATGGATCTCATCTAGGGGTGTATTGTGAATTTTGGGTGCACAGGTGTTTTATAGATTTTTTTTTAGCATTGGGCCATGAAAATGGTAAACACAGTTCTGACATTGTTTTTTTTTTTTACTTCATTTTTATAGCATTCACCATGTGCTATAAATGACAGCAGAACTTTACTATGCAGGTCGGTACAATTACAATTACATAAATTTGATATAGTTTATTATGTTTTATTACTTTTACACAATAGAAATGTTGTCATAGTCTGATAGCCGTGATGTTTTTTATTTTTCTGTTTATGGAGCTGATTAATGAACTTGTTTATTGCAGGATGAGTTGATGTTTTTATTGGTATGATTATGGGGTTCATATGACTCTTTGATCACTTTTAATAAAGGTTTTTGTATTGAACAATATAAAACAATTGTG
>JAODAL010024448.1:0-60564 GCA_025379985.1 Phyllomedusa bahiana | reverse complement strand
TTGTGTTTGTGTTTTATTTTTCCCCCTTTTTACACTTTTCCCCAGGGGGAATTGCAATGAACGATCGTCAGATCGTTCATGCAATAGGAGCTCAGCACACAGCTTATAGCTGGATACAGGTCTCCTTGGCAACTGTCGTCACGCTGCCCACAATGCATTGTGGGGCATCGTGACGTCACCAGAAAAACCCCGGATGCTGTCATTCAGCATCCGGGCTGTCTGGTAGGAGATCAGTAGCGGTGCTGAGCGCCATTACTGCGCCGGGATCGCGGGCAGCAGGAGCTCACTCCTGCTGCCAGCAGCTGTGATGCCGCGTCCACGATGTCGCGACATCGAGGGATTAATCCCCCGCGGCCAAAGCTCACAACGGCCGTGGGGGATGCGGCATGATGCCAGCGGTGATATACCGCCGGTTCCATGCCGCGATCTTGCGCCCTCCGCTTGTGAGAGCGCAAGATCGCCATGACGTACTCGTAGGTCAATTTGCGGGAACCCCTACCCGACATTGATGTATGAGTACGGCAAATGTCGGTAAGGGGTTAAAACTATAGCGTGCATTTCTGCTGCAGCAAAAACGCACCCAAACACGCACTTTATGCGTATTTAAAACGCCATGTGAACATACCCTTACAAAATAATCCCTTTCTATATTTATGTAGAAACCTACTTTCCTATAAATGAAGAGGATGCCCCCTTTTTCTGGAAGCAGTCCTGGAGATAGATCATAGGAGAGATCTCTATATTGACCCTGAGGATCCTATTTTCCTTGGCAGCTGCTGTCTGACACTGGCTGCTACAATTAAGTTTACTGTCCACCAGGATTCCCAAGTCCTTCTTCATGTCACTTTTTCCCAAAGTTTTTATGTTTAAAAAGTAATCATGGAATGGATTTTTCCTCCCCATGTGCATAACCTTGCATTTATCTGTGTTAAACCTCATCTGCCACTTCTCTACCCAAACCTCCAACTTATCCAGATCCCTTTGTAATAACACACTGTCCTCCATTATGTTAATTACTTTGCAGAGCTTAGTATCATCTGCAAAGATTGATATTCTACTGTGCAATCCATGTGTAAGGTCATTATTTCATATATTAAAGAGAACAGGGTTCAATACTGCCCCCTTTTGTATCCCACTAGTCACAGGAAACCAGTCAGAGTATGTACCATTAATCACCACCCTATGTTTTGTTGTTTTTTTTTTTTATCACATTGCCAGTTACATACCCACTTGCAAACATTTTCCCCCAGTCCAAACATTACTTCCTAAACATTACTTCCTTTAGGAAACGAGGTGTATTCAAATCAGGAACGGGTGATTTGTCTATTTTAATCTTCTTAAGGCAAATCTGCACTTCTTCATGGCTTAGACAAGAAACATTTTAGATGGAGTTTACCTCATCCCTCTGCCCATTAACAGGAGCATCATTTCATCAATAAATACAGTGGAGAAAAAATTGTTGAATAGATTTGCTTTCTCTTCATCACTCTCTACCTCATCACTACTTTTCAAAGGGTCTACATTTTCAGTTTTAATCTGTTTATAATTTATATAGTTAAAAAATATTTTGGGGTCAGCCTTACTCTCTGGCAATCTGCCTTAATAATTTTTTTTTACTGCTTCATGGTAAAAGAAAAAGATGATGATGATGATGCTAAAAAGCATGGTTGGATTCCAAACAGAACGTCTTACCTGATCTCCCAAGAAAAACTTAACAGTTACAAGCTGCCATCAAGCCCTTGCTTTCTGTCCTTCAGACTCACAATATCCCTGGGGCTACATATTGGCTCTTCACATCCGTTATAAAGATATTAAAGTTACATTCAAGTCACCAACTGATACTGTCCAGAAATGTCACAGAAAGGGAAGTCTTAGGGCGCGTTCCCACTGCACAGGACAAATACTGTCCTGTTTTGCGCCCGTCCCCACGGCCACGGGGGAACGGCTTTTCTCCGCGATGAGAGGAGAACAGCCCTCCCCTCTCCCACTGAGAAGCACAGATTCCGTCGGGAAACCGGACGGAAGATTGTGCTTCTACAATGTTTTCTGAGCGGACCGCCGGCGGCAAAACCGTCCGACGGCAAAACCTTTGCAGTGGGGACTGCTGCACGGGTTTTCCATAGAGCACAATTGTGCTCATTTTTGGCCGGTTTTTCAGGCGGTCTGAAAAACCGCAAACCGGCTGAAAAACCGGCCGAAAACCCTTGCCGTGGCGACATGCCCTTAGATGTTTTTTCCTTTGATATATTGACCCTGTGTCAGGGTGGCTGAGGAGCTCAGTGAGCAGGCGGCTGTTTGCTACAACCTGGGTATCCTACCCAGGTTACTGCAAACGACAAAGATGTTCACCACTCTCTGACCTACGTACTGCAAAGGGGCATTTCTAGGGTCCTAAGACATCCAGGCTCTGGGCCCTCTTTGTTACAGTTTGCTCAGTAGGCCTGGCTTCACACAGTATTTTTTCACATCATGAACAGCGGAATGTATTTTTATAGAGAAAAAAACATATGTACCTGTCACTAATTTTACACTTATGCCACAAAATATCCTGGCCATTACCTCAGCACTACACTGTGTAAGAAAACTCCGCGCTGACAACTTTGCCGTTTCAAAACCACTCATTTATGTACAATAGTGCAATACCTGTCAATAATACGGTGACCAGATAAAGACACCTCTACATGGAGCAGATATACCACACATATTACCATCATACTGTTACTATAAAATCCCACAATACCAAGACCATCAATTCCAATTCTACCACCACTTAAGGCCTAAATAATATTGCCAGACCATGACCACATGTGACCACCACATAGTGACTACCAGTTGTACACAGGCTATGCAGACATATAAGTAATTATAGTGTAGTTACAGCCAGTGACTCACCATTAATGTCTTTTCTGATCGGAGTGGTCGTCTTCCCCTTGTTTTTTTCCTTGCAGCCCAGACCGCCATGATGACTTCTCCCAGCAATGACTCGTCTCTGCAGAATTTACCACACAAACATCTTAGAATCTTCATTTTTCCAGTTCCCTACTTCTTTACAGACTCCTCATAGGATGGGATATCAAGGTGGGGGGTTATAGGATGATAGGTGGGGGCACAAGCCCAGGATAAAACGGCTTATCGATGCTCCCCTTGCTTAATGGTCACTACTTTATTTCCTGTATTGTAGAGGTCTGTGCCTGAATACAAGCAAGTCCAGTGCATGCTAAATGAGATTCATTTTATACTCCCCAAGGATGGGCTTTCTGAAAATGAGGAAGTGGGACTCATTCCTCCTACTTAAAATTTGCATCCACTGAATTTCTGCACTTACCAACCCCAACAATCGTCATAGCTGTTAACGGATCACCTATCAGAACGTGCTGTACCTAGTTATACAAAATCAGTTACCTAGGATTGCAGTCCTGGAGTGCTTTTTATGGTGATTCTTACTACATTTGATGAGTAACCTGACAATCTCATAGCTCCTGGAGTTTCTAACCATGTTTTCCATCAAAGGATTATCTTGACTAAAGCACTTTGTTGTATGCCTGTGTTAATTTGTGGGTTTTTTTCCCATTTGAAAAATACTTGTTTTTAATGCTGGCAAAAATTTGTAATAGAGGCGAAAGTTTATTTCTTTGAGTGATTTATATTCTATATTTTCTTTTTGTATCATATTATGACACCTAATGTCCACTAGGGCTGTGGAGTCGGAGTCGTGGAGTCGGAGCCTCCCAAAATATATAATTAGTTGGTCCAGTTAGTTCGATGCAGTGCAAAGAGCAAGAAGAATTGGGTCCAGCCAGTGCTACTGCTCCCATATCCTCAGCCTTATCACATGAGGAGTGTAATTGATGACATGGAGCAGGCAAAGCGCTGCCCCAGGGGAAAAGATTCCGCTCCCATGGCAAACAGATTTTTCACCTGTTCTCAAAGAAGTAGAAGAGTTCAACCAGTCATCAAAAATGACTGACTGAGACAATTCCTTTATACCCTGACATTGTTAGAGATGTTGCCCCTGTGGTCACCGCTTTGCCCCTAATCCAAGTTAGTATAGAGAGGCAGTTCTCTAGCCTGGAAATAATGAGATCAGATGTGAGGTCATGTATGCAGGATCTGATGGAGGCAATACTATTTCTCAGAACAAATTCAGAGACTTTACAAATGTTCCTGCGGGGTTTTGCAGATTTACAATTTTTTTGTGTTCTAAAGTCATATCCAATAAATATATTTTACACTGACAAGCAAAATGGTAACAATGTTTTGAACTTTTGACTTTCAGGCTCCATATCTCACCATCCACTACGGCTTTGTACATGAGGCAACTGTAATTTTATGTACAGTTATCTTACCTATCTTATACATAACTTTGACTTGCAAGTATTTAGCATCTGCTTAGTTCTGGAGATTCTTTCCTGTAACAGCAATGTTACTGTTTTGCTCCTAAAAATGTTAATTTGTATTATTTTGTTAGCATTTGGGAAATCCACCTTTGGTTTTCTATAATGCCTGAATCCTTCTGGGCTCTGGATCAGATTCAAGCACATCTTGACCAAAATCTGATCCCAGGTCTCTTCTACACATTCCCAATGTTGGTGCAGACTGGACTTGGATACAAATACAGCTTTTTCTAAAACTCCACCCAGAAGTGTTCAAAAGATTAAAACATTGTTACCCTTTTGCTTATCAGTGTCTGTTCTATCTAAATAGCTTGATTATTGTATCATAAGGTGATAAACAGCCTGATGTTACCACTTTACTACAGTAAGGTTATCACTTAACCCCTTACCGACATTTGCCGTACTCATACGTCAATGTCGGGTAGGGGTTCCCGCAAATTGACGTATGAGTACGTCATGGCGATCTTGCGCGCTCACAAGCGGAGCGCGCAAGATCGCGGCATGGAACCAGCGGTATATTACCGCTGGCATCATGCCGCATCCCCCACGGCCGGAGTGAGCTCCGGCCGCGGGGGATTAACCCCCCGATGTCGCGACATCGTGGACGCGACATCGCAGCTGCGGGCAGCAGGAGTGAGCTCCTGCTGCCCGCGATCCCGGCGCAGTAACGGCGCTCACCGCCGCTACTGATCTCCTACCAGACAGCCCGGATGCTGAATGACAGCATCCGGGTTGTCTGGTGACGTCACGATGCCCACAATGCATTGTGGGCAGCGTGACTGACAGTTGCCATGGAGACCAGCATACAGCTATAAGCTGTGTGCTGATCTCCTATTGCATGAACGATCTGACGATCGTTCATGCAATTCCCCCCTGGGGAAAAGTGTAAATAGTGTGAAAAAGAAAAAAAAAATGTAAAAAAGTAAAACACAAAAATAAAATAAAAACACGTACATCGCCCTTGTCCCCTTTACAAATGCCAATCGCCCCAAAAAAGATCAAAATTAAATAAAGTACCCATATTTGGTATTGCCGCGTATGTAGCGACCCACCCTATAAATCTATCATGTTAATTAACCCGTATGGTGAACGCCGTAAAAAAAAACCCCAAAAAAACAGTCACAGAATTGCGATTTTTGTTCATCCCGCAGCACATAAAATGGAGTAAAAAGTCATCAAAAACTTATATCAACATCAAAGTGATGCCAATTAAAACGTCAGTTCATCCCGCAAAAAAAAAAAAAGTACTTACACAGCTCTGTATACGAAAAAATTAAAAAGTTCTTGCTTAGAAGATAGCGATGCATAAATATTGTTTTACACAATAAAAACACTTTTTTCAAAAAAATTGTGCTTTCAAATAAAAAAACTACATAAATTGGGTATCCCCATAATCGTCTCAACTCAAAGAGCAAAAATAACTTGTCACGTATACTGCACGGTGAACACTATTAAAAATAAAAATAAAAAACACTGCTAGGATTGCAGTATTTTCTTCACCCTGCCTTCCAATAAACGGATTTAAAAGCGATCATAAAGTCTTGTCCCCCCAAAAATGTTACCAATAAAAACGTCAACTCATCCCGCAAAAAAAAAGTCCCTATACAGCTCCATAAACAGAAGAATAAAAAAAAGTTATGGCTAGGGGGGCGTGGCTTACCATGTAAGAAGCAGGACGTGCTGAGCATGAGCTCCTCCGGAGAAATAGTGATTACCTAGGCTAGAGACACTCAAAATGGGCAGAAACAAGAATAAAAAGCCTCCAACGGCCGCTGGACCTGAGCCAGAACTGCGGGGCCTTTCCATCCAGAACTTTTTCGCCCCTCTGCAGCATTTAGGAGATGATGACCCTCCTTCCCGCGCTTCAGGGCGCCCGGCGCCATCTTGCCGCGCGCCCAGATCGGAACGAAACGTCCCCACGGGGCTTTCCGCGGCAGCCCCATCAGCTGCAGCTACAAGGGAGGATAAGCGGGCAAGAGCGGACCCACCGGCAGCGGGAATGACGACGGACCCGCCGGCTCCCAAGCAACAGCGCGCCGGACCCACGGCACCGCTCCTAGGGGAGGAGATGGCTCCGTGCCCGCAGCGAGGACTTGAGAGACCATCGCCACCAGGTCAGTGCGAGAGGGGAGCTCAGCGGTCCCCCGCTGTGACTCATCCTGAGGTCACCCCAGCAGGGAACGGGGAGCTGCAATTACTGCAGCGGACGGGAGCCGCGGCCCCTTCTACCTTAAAGACTGCGCCCCCTGCCGTGCAGACGGATCATGGGGGGCACTCTTCCCTCAACACCTCCCATAACTGGGCTGCAGAGATCCCCCAAGATGCGGCCGAGGGATCTGAATACCGGGCCCTGGGGCCACTGAGCACGGTCCTTTCAGGGCCGCTCCGCCACTCACGTGAGGACAGGAGCCAGGTGTTGCCCCCCTTGGAGGACTCGGGCCCCCTGGGTCCTCTGGTAGAGGAGAGATTACCTGAATATAGCCCATCTACTGGCCTGGGGGACTTTGAGCTGCCGCAGAAAGGCACTAAACCGACGGGCCGTTCGGCTTCAGGGGACCTGAGAGGTCCTGAGGGGGACTGTCACTCTCCATTTAGAGACTGTCGCCGCTCCTCTGAGGTGAGCCACTTTACTGATCCAATGGAGGACACCATCCGCATTTCCAGCCCCCTAATGATGGAGGAACCAGAGAGCTTGGATAGTCTGGGGGGGGGGGGGCGCCGGGGCGGCTTGGGGCGGTGGCGGGGCCTTGGCGGCGAGGATAGGGGTCCCGGGCCCCCAGCTGTCAGTACCTGATAGTAGGGGCCTCCCTGCCGCTCTGACCCCGGTGGTCCCCCCGGGCGACACCCGCGCTCCAGGAGACAGCCCAAGCCGAGATGCTATAACATGGGCCTCCAGCCCCAACTCCTATACCTGGGGCGACAGTCCCCCCGCATCGAGAGGACACCTGTGGATCCCTTCCTCCCTCTCTTAATGGGCCTCTGGAGGCATCCTCCTCCTAGATGCCGTCTCTGCTCCCCCCTGAGGATGCAGCTCACACCTTGGCGGCGCACCCGGAGCTCCGTGCTCTCCTCTCCTTCCTGCCGTCAAAACGGGATCTCCATCTGTTAGCGAGGGAGATGCAGCAATCCTGGAGACAGGAGCTATGTCTGGTGCAATCTAATGTCGAAGACCTTTAAGTCCGAGTTCGCCAGCTCGAAAAAGCTCAAGAGTCGACGAATACCCTGGTTTCCTCGCTGCAATCCTCCCTGCAGGAACAAGCCAAGCAACAACTTCAGCTCTCCTCTCACTTGGATGACCTGGAGAATCGGAGTCGCCGTAACAATGTCAGGCTGCGGGGCTTACCTGAATCTGTAAAACCGGGCGAGCTTACTACCACTCTAACCAAATTGTTTAACTATATCCTGGGGCGTCCTGAAGAGACTTGCATTGAATTTGATAGGGCTCATAGAGCACTTCGCCCGCAGAGTGGGGATCCCGCCCGCCCGCGAGATGTCATCTGCAGGATCCACCGCTTCATTGTTAAGGAAGAACTGATGCGCAAAGCCCGACTTATGCAGAACATTGAGTTCGAGGGCCTACATCTGAGTTTATTCCCCGACTTGTCGCGACGTACCCTGCGTATGAGGGCGGCGCTCAAACCCCTCCTTTATGCCCTCCAAGCCAGAAACATACCGTACAGGTGGGGATTCCCCTTCTCACTCCAGGTTACTCACAAGGGAGGAATCCTCACCTTCCGCACCATTGAGGACTTGCTCTCTTTTGCCTCCTCCTTGGATTTACCAGAGGTGGCACTACCGGACTGGCCCTCAGCAATTTCCGTGGATCCGCCTGCTGTCCCACCACGTCTGCAGGACAATCAGAGGTTGCGTACCCAGCTAATTACCTCGCTGCCCCAGAGATCCCATCGCCGACGAGGTAGTGCGGACAGTCAACCACCAAGAAGCAGACCACACCGTTGAGGATCTACCCGCTGATGATTCGGGACTTTCTCTAAGATGGGTCTAATCCTAGCCAGGTTTAATCTCACTAGTGTAATGTTTTCACCCCTTTTCCTGGTACTCACACCACCACTCTCTTTGCACACCTCTTCCTCGGCCTAAACCTGACGTCTTTTAGCAAAATAACAGTATGATGTTTTCTGCCTTCAATCTGATGATTTCCCACCATTGTGCATTTTGCTTAATTTGCTGGTCCTAGCCTCGGCTGGGGGTGGCTCCCCCGCCCCCCCCACCCACTCCCCCATGCTGGCGGGCTCTCTCTTGCCCGGTTCCCCGAGTCCACATTGGGACTCTAGCTGGCTTGGGGTCCTTTAGGGGGGTGGGTGTCGGGGGGGTCCCCCCTTCCGCATACCTCTTCAAGTGCCTCCGGAGGAAGTGTTTCTGCGCTCTTTCCCTTCGCGACAATGCAACCCTCTTGCTCTCCCCTTTGGTCCTTCCCCCTGTCTTTCTCTCTTTTGCTCTTACTATGGCGAAACCCCCGTGTAGACTTGGCCCCAGGGGTCACCCGCTGGGCTCTTGCAGTTAGATATCTGCGCTTATTAGTTGCTTGGCCTCTTTCTGTTAGGCTGTTTTCCTTTTATTATGTGTTGTTTACTAGTTGTTTGATTTTGGCTCGCTGGCTGGCTCAATGGAACACTGCACTTTTTGACTATGGGGGGAGGTGCACACAATCCACCACCTGGGACTCGACATGACGAGTATTCGTCTTACGTCCCTTAACGTGAAGGGATTTAACTCCCCCGAAAAACGCTCTCAGGTCCTATATCATCTCCACAAGCAGAAGTCACATATTGTTTTCCTCCAAGAGACCCACCTCCTCTCCTCACATATCCAGTCCTATCGCAATAGGTACTTCCCTGCCTGGTGCCACAACAGTAGCTCTGATGCTAAGGTGCGGGGGGTAGCCATTTTCTTCCATAAAACACTACCTGTCACGATAATAGACTCCTATCGGGACGCTGACGCTAGGGTCCTGTTTGTGAAAATTGCCCTACAAGGGCAGGTTTACACGCTAGCAAACATATACACGCCTAACACGGGGCAATTGTCATTCCTGTCTAAGACGCTGGAAGCCCTTCTGAACTTTGCCCAGGGTCAGATAATACTGGGGGGCGACTTGAATTTGGCGCTGAATCCCACATTGGACACCTCCCTGGGCCGGTCATCGGTGCCTTTCCACACCCTAAATAGAATTAAAAAGCTACTGCATGATATGCAGTTAGTCGACGTGTGGCGTATAATGCACCCGCAATATCGATACTACACGTTCTATTCCTTCCCGCACAATTCCTATACACGTATCGATTATTTCTTCCACAGCATTCCCTTCTCCGTTGTGTGGTGTCAACCTCTATAGGCAGTAACCTTCATTCCGACCATGCCCCAATTCACAGTGACCTGGTCCTAGCGCACCATACCAAGCGAGTTTTTTCGTGGAGACTGAACGAAACGCTCTTGTCAGATTCTCTTTGCCTGCGAGATCTGCAGCACACAACGGACACCTTCCTTTCCGCCCACCTGAATGACCCTACTTCCCCTCAAATTCAGTGGGAGGCACTGAAGTGCACCCTTAGAGGGGTGCTGATTAAGCACGGCTCCCGTCTAAAGAGGGAGGCTGCGGCCAAGCTTCGGGGCCTTCTAACACAGCTTACCTCTCTGGAAACGGCCCATAAGGCAAGAGGTCTGGAAACAGATCTGAGGGCGGTCGTTCAGACTCGTCACGACATCCTGCAGCTCATGGAGCATAGGCACAAAAGGTATAGACAGGTATTGGTATTTGCTCCAGCTCATTCTACACCTGGTGCAACAAGCCGGGGAGGTTTCTGGCCCGTGCACTAAGGGATAGAAGGGCCGCCTTATTCGTCCCCCATATCAAAACCTCGTCGGGGCGGGTTGCCCACTTAACGGATGACATCCTAAAAGTTTTTCACGAATACTACTCCCAACTCTATAACCTCCCTTCGACGGATGCACAGGCAACCTTGCTACAGTCCTATCTGACCAGAACTTCCTCCCTCCCCTCCCGGGGGACTCTCTCGCCTCTCTGGAGGGACCGTTCACTGAAGAGGAGCTGACTGCAGCGATAAAAGCGCTGCCCTCTGGCAAGAGCCCGGGGCCGGATGGATACACAGCGCTGTTTAAAAAAACACTCCAGCCGGAATTAACTCTTCCTCTTCTTCGGGTGTTCAATGCTGCATCTGAGGGATCCGCCTTTGACCCAGCTTTTCTGAGGGCGCATATCGTGGTAATCCCGAAGGAAGGTAAGGATCCCTCGCGATGCCAGAATTACCGCCCTATCTCCCTGATTAACTCGATGCTAAGCTCTTTGCTAAGTTATTGGCGATTAGAATCAGCCCGCTCCTTGACAGCATTGTCCACCCGGACCAGGTGGGCTTCATCCCCTCCAGAGAGGTGAGAGACAACACACTGAAGATATTCTCACTGATCCACCACGTACGCTCCCGCAACATCCAGTGCCTTCTCCTGTCTTTGGACGCTGAGAAGGCCTTCGACAGGGTTGCGTGGCCTTTCTTAAACGGCGTACTGAAGGCAATGGGTCTGGGCCCAGTTATGATAGGTAGAGTGATGGCCCTGTATGACTCCCCCCAAGCACAGGTGTGAGTTAATGGGGTCTTGTCGGCTCCCCTGTCCATCAGAAATGGCACCAGGCAGGGATGTCCTCTTTCTCCTATACTATACATTCTGGCTATGGAACACCTGCTACAGGCACTGCGGAATGACCCTAGAGTTCAGGGGATACCGATACGAGATCGCTCCTTCAAATGTTCGGCCTTTGCTGACGACCTTCTTTTATATCTCGGTAACCCTGCCTCTTCTCTTCCTGCGGCCCTGGAAGCATTGGAAGAATATAGCCGATATAGTAATCATAAAATAAACATGGCAAAGAGCTCCGCGATGGGCTTCCATATTCCGCGAGCCAACCTGTCCTCCCTGAAGGCTGCTTTTCCCCTCTCCTGGGAGGATTTTTCCTTTAGGTACCTGGGGGTTCACGTGCCCTCGAATCCAGAGAATTTTTGACCTGAATTTTGCTCCCCTGATCTCTAGATTTCGACAGGACCTTCTGAAGTGGGATAGAAAGGATTTCTCCTGGCTGGGACGTATTAATATTTTAAAAGCTCTTCTTTAAAGCTCTTCGTAAAACAGTGGCCCGGTTTGTATGGGCAGGAGGCAGACCCAGAATAGCGGAGTCCACATTGATCAGGCCCAAGGCAGAGGGGGGCCTGGCACTGCCAGACTTCCAGGCCTACTATCTGGCTGCGGTGGCAGTAAGAACTTTGGATGGCTTCAAGGACGCACCCAGCAAACTCTGGGTCCATCTTGAGAATCTGCAGTATGGGGCTCCTACCGCAGCTCTCCCCTGGTTGCCACCCTTACTGCTATCAAGGAGACAGCTCGTGCAGGTCCCGCTGATTGCCCAGACTTCAGTCCTTGCTCTTAGGTCCTACGCAGTGAGCAGAGGCCTGTTTACAGCGGGCGGCCCATGTACCCCGATCTTGGGCAATCCAGACGTCCCTGCCCACCTCGCTACAGCCCTAGCTCGGATGATGGGGTCTGGGGCTGCTTCCTCAGTCCTCGACCGGGTTATTGCCTCGAACGCTTTGAGGGACTATGAAGCTTTGTGTCCCGATGACACCAACCTTGAGGGGCTTGCAAGACTTCATTATTACCAGCTGGGTAGTTTATATTCTAAGTGGAAGCGCTCCTTTGTAGTGCATAGGCCACTTACCACCTTTGAGTTGTGGTGCCTTGGAAGATATTCGGAAAAAAGGACCCTATCAGGCCTATACAAACTTGTGCTCAGCTCTCGCCCATCTGTTAAACTTCCTTTCCAGCTTAGTTGGGAGAGGGAGATTGATAGAATACTCTCGGACGATGATTGGTCCAAGGCGTTTCAATTGGCTCATAAATCCTCGATATCTTCCAGGGCCCACAAACTAAATTATAAAATCATCACCAAATGGTATCGAGTGCCAGCACTGCTTAATGCTTTCTCCTCCTCCAATTCGGCAGTGTGTTGGAGGTGTAGTGGTGAGAGAGGCATCATGTCCCATATTTGGTGGGGTTGCCAGTCCCTCCAGCCTTTTTGGGGAGGGGTGATTCATGCTATTTACCAAATCACAGGGGTCACGCTTCAAAATGACCCTGTGACTCTGCTCTTGTTTGATATCCCTCTGCCGATCTCCCTCCTTAAGTCCCATCTTCTGACATTCCTACTCCTCGCGGCCAAGATAGTTATCCCAAGACTCTGGCTCTCCACAGTGCCCCCCACCGTGACGGATTGGATCCGGGAGGTGCATGTTCTCCAGCGTTTGGAGGAGTTCAGGAGCGACTCTCCAACACGACATAGCCAATATTTGCGTATTTGGGAGGACTGGATTGTCTTTTGTGGGTCAGAATCTTACTCGACCTGTTCCTGAGAGGCTCGGATCCGATTTGATAGAGGAGGGTTGGTGAGGGGTGAGATGAGAGGAGAGGTTGACGGGACAGTGTTTGCCCCGTCTCAATCTTTCACCTGCTGGGGAGATCGAGTGCAGTTGACGAGCCAGCCACCCAGCCTGTTCTTTCCTTACCTTTCGGTTTATTTTTCACTAAATACCAAGAAGTTAATACTCGAGGTCATTTCAGTGCATTGCCAAATACATACATGATTGTTGTGACTTAGAACGCTAGCTAGCCAGCTACCCACTTTTTATTTGAAGTATATGATATGCTGCTGTAACCTGTAAACACAGTCTCATTTATAGCAATGTCGGCTTCTAGTGTTGAAAAGCATGTCTCATATCGACAACCCTTATTTTTCTTCTCGCAACTCTATTCTATATCTGCCTTGACTTTGTCTATTGTGAGCTGTCTGCAATGTTTGACTCGTGTAACTTTATATCATGTTCAATAAATACGGTTGAATTTGAAAAAAAGTTATGGCTCTCAGACTATGGCGATGCAAAAACGTGTTTTCCTTTTCAAATAAAAGTGTTTTTATTGTGTAAAAGCAGTAAAACATTAAAAAAATATACAAATGTGGTATCGCTGTAATCGTATCAACCTGCTGAGTAAAACTAGCATGTCATTTATACCGCACAGTGACCGCTGTAAAAAATAAAAATAAAAAACACTACCAGGATTGCTGTATTTTGTACAAAATGCCTCACAAAAACCTTAATAAAAAGTGATCAAAGCATCATATGCCCCCCGTAATGGTACTAATAAAAACATCAACTCATCTCGTAAAAAACAAGCCCACAAGCAGCTCCATATGCAAAAAATTAAGAAAGCTATGGCTGTCAGAATAGGACAACATAAAAACGCAACTTTTTATAAAACTCGCTTCTATTGTGTAAAAGTAATAAAACATAAAAAACTATATAAAATTTATATCATTGTAATTGTACCGACCCCCATAGTAAAGTTATCCCGTCATTTATCCCGTATGGCGAATACTGTAAAAATGAAGCCCAAAAACAATGGCGGAACTGCGTTTCCCCCCTCCATTTCCATGGCCCAATGCTAAAAAAAAAACTACGGAACACCTGTGCACCCAAAATGCAAAATACACCCTTAGATGAGATCCCTGAGGGGTGTTGAATCCAAAATGGGGCAACTTCTGGAAGGTTTCACCTGTTCTAGTACTTTGGGGGCTTTGCAGATGCGACATGGCCCCACCAATATCTGTGCGCCAAAAGCCAAATAACACTCCCTCCCTTGTACACCCTGCCATGCGCCCAAACAGCAGTTTACACCCACATGTAGGGTATTGCCGAACTTGGAAGAAATTGCGTAACACAATTTTGGGTCTTTTTTTCCAAGATTCCTTGTAAAAATTAAACATTTTCAGCTAAAATTGCAGATTATTGGAAAAAATATATATATTTTTTATTTTCAGAGCGAACGCTAACAAAAATTTGTGAAACACCTGTGGGGTCGATATACTCACTACAACCTCTGGATATATTCCGTAAGGGGTGTAGTTTCAATATGGGGTCTTTTTAGGGGTATTTATTAAGTTTTGGAACCTTAGGGTGTCCGCAAACCTGAAATGGCCCCTAAATAAAATGGTAATGAAAATGAGGCCCCAGAGTCCAGTAGGTGCTCCTCCTATTCTGGGGCTTGTGGTTGAGCCAAATAATGCACTAGGGCCACATATAGGATATCTCTGAAAACGCCAGAATCTGGGGAATCAATATTAAGTTGCATTTCCCTGATCACATGTACCGTATTCTTGTCAATAATATATAAAAATTGAAAATCTGCAAAAAAAAGTGAAATTTTGAAATTTCACTTCCACTTTGCTTTAATTCCTGTGAAACACCTAATGGGTTAATAAACTTCCTAAATGCAGTTTTGAATACTTTAAGGGGTGTAGTTTCTTAGATGAGGTCATTAATGGGGGTATGTAACATACAGGTCAATCAAAGTCACGTTAGAACTGGACTGGTCCCTAAAAAATGTATATTGCAAATTTTCTTGAAAATTTGAAAATTACTACTAAATTTCTAAGCCCCCTAATGTCGTAAAAAAAAAAAAGACATTTAAAAAAAATGATGCCAAACTACAGCAGACATATGGTAGATGCTAGTTATAAACTATTTTGAGTGGAATAACTATCTGTCTTACATGCAGAAATTTTTGAAGTTTGAAATTGGTAAATTTTTCACATTTTTTACGATAATTTGATATTTTTCACAAATAAACAAGCATTTTTTGGACCAAAATTTCTTACTATCTTAAAGCACAATGTGTCATGAGAAAACAATCTCTGAATCACATGGATAGGTTAAAGTGTCAAAAAGTTATTCTCACATAAAGTGACACATGACAGATTTAAAAAATGGGGCTCTGTCAGAGAGGCCAAAACTGGCTCCGGCGGTAAGGGGTTAAACATGCGCCGTGTATGAGGGAGTCAGGAGTCGGAGGTTTGGGAAATTGAGGAGTCGGAGTCCGGGCTTTGGCTTGCCGACTCCACAGCCCTGATGTCCACCCTGAAAATAACATCCCTTTACATGAATAAATTTAACATCCCAGTGTCTTGTCCCAGAGATCACATAATTTTTGTCTGCAAGATGCTCATTTCTGTTAAAACCATATCCTTGCTTTCCACAACAAACTTTATCCTGTCTGGTACCATTAGTTGTAATCCATTGGCGTGAACAAACTGGATCACCACGTTTTTCCATAAATTCACCCATTAAATTTTGGAAATCAAGACAGATGATGAGGTCACATATATTCTGGTGATACAGGGTGTATATACAATTGCCAACATTTATGCCCCCAACTGAAGTAAATTTTCCTCCCTAACCAAAATCTTGGATGAGGTAATCTCAGTTCTGCAAGAACTAATTATTTTGTGTAGGGATTTAAACTTTGCTCTCCAACCTACTCTTGACACTTCTTTGAATCACTCATCATGTGCCTATAATAAGCTAGAAAAAAAGTCAAAAATAACTCTTGAACAGTATTCAATTATTTGATCCTTGTAGACCGATCCATCCAGAGGTCCGTGACAATACCTTGTATGTGCACCCCCATGGAATGTTTAGTCATATCAACCATATTTTGATCTAACATCCTATTCTTCTTTACCTCACCTGTGCCTTCATAGGAAATATCTTTTCCCCAGACTATGCCAATATTCATTGTGACCTTGATTTGTTAAGTAGTCACTGCATGGCATTTTCATGGAAACTTTTTGATACTCTTCTCTCAGATAATCTCTGCCTATCTGATCTCAAGAGGGTGACAAAAGTCTTTCTGGATGACCATGCCTCAGACACTAGCCTCACACTGTGACTATGGAGAGGTAAAGTGCGTGTTAAGATGTGTTCATTGCAAACATTGCTTTCTTTAAAAAAAAAAAAAAAAAGTCTTTTATGTGTGGCCGGGACAACATGGAATTCCAATGGCAGTTCTCTAAACAACACCGAAGCTGGATTTAATTAAATGATATAGGATAAACGTGTGTTTACAAAGATAAAATGCTATTACAAAATGGTTAGATTTGGGGACAGGACCAAAGACAATGGGGATTGTGTGCGATCAGTTCCCCGTACCTTGAGCACTGGGAATCTGGTATGTTACCCATCGTAAAATTTCTGTGGGCAGTAATGCAAGTTTTATGCGCAATTTTTATAAACATTTCACACTATGTTACAGATGTAATATGTTTCAAGGCTCCGGTAAGGCATTGTGTAATGAGGTCTGGCGTAGATGTTCACTGAAGTCAGACCAAGTGCTAAGTCCAGTTGTGAGTGTGTCATAATCTAATTGTTGTCACAGGAAAGTGTAATCAAGCCCTTGGTGTCCATTGTTGGGGTCAGCTTAGCACAAAACAAGTCATCCCAATCCTTTTACCCCAGGGACTTCAGCACCTCCGAGACATAACTCTGTAACTGTATAAAATGAAAGGGTTTAGTGTGCATGAAGGGGAATTGTTCCAAGGCCTGTAAGAGAGTGAAAGATGTAAGGGTAGTGGAGTTTACTAGATAGTTTACTCTGAGTAGGCCTAAAGCCACCCAGAAGTGAAAAACTGGGTGAGACGAGCCATTTTTAAAGGCTCAGTTATTTAAGAAGGTCAGATAAAAATAAATCAGCGCGGAGAGCTGCAAATGGCGATGGGCCATATTCCAGGACTGCCAGGTTGACATCACTAATGGATTATCTTTGCAGTCCATGGGTAAAACTGAGAAAGGACTGTGGAGAGTATTTGTGAGGAAAAGGAAAGGGTCAAGGCACGCTCTAATGTAAAGGGCATGAAGTGAGATGTTCCACTGAACCAATCTTGGAGAATTCTCATTTTGGAGGAGATGTTGTACAATCGGATGTCTGGGAAGTCATTACCTCCATGCCACTTATGCTGTTTTAGTAAAGCAAAGCTAATCAGAGTTTTCTTGCTGGGCCAAATAAATATAACTTTTTCAATCACCATTTTATCTCTGGGGCAGAGGTATATGGGGAGAGTGTTAAAGAGGTATAGAAGTCGAAGGAAAGAGATCAGTTTCAATAAATTTGTCCCTCTCTAATGCCTCTATGAAGTGTGATAGGTGTAGAATTAAGGCCATTAATTGTTAATCTAGTTAACGTACTTGTTTGGAAAAAGACATGAATTGTAAGAAGCTATCACCAAAATTTCAGAAACAGAGGGAGGTGTTAAGAAAGCATCAGGAGATCGAGTCAAATGCCTTTTCTGCGTCAAGGCTGAGGAGGAGCGTGGTTGGGAATTTGGGTTGTTGCATTATCTTCATCTTAATAAATTTTGCAGAGGCCTTTAACCCACTTTAAAACCCTATGCCTTACTGACGAACCCCGTGAACATCTCATTTCTGCAGTATACATGATAATGGAACCGCTGATTGACGCCAAAAATCTTATCAACATAGCTGGGAACTTCAATTTAATTTATCTCTATTTCTAATGAAGAATGGTCCAAAAACTTTCTTGTTGTCACACAAGTCCTCAATTTCTTGTGAAGCACAAGAACTAGATTTTAAAATATTGACCAGATGGTACAGAGTCGAAGTGAATCGTCTTCTTACTGGAGATGCTTTGCCATGGGAGAGACTCTGACCAACATATGGTAAGAATGCTTTGGTATAGAACCTTTTTGTTGGTCATATTTTTTTTTCTCTCTATCCTCACATTAACATTTATTAAACTTGCTGCTCCCCTCCTTTTTAGAATACCAATTTCTACACACATTCAGAGGAATAATTTAATCCACTAATTTTTTTCTTATTTTTGCACAAACTGTTATACCTCAATTATGAAGATCCACGTAATGTCCTTGATCAATGATTGGTTCAAAGACATACTGTATTTACAATGCATGGAGGAATTGAGGGCAAAACCTGTAGAATTTAATATAACAAAATATGGGGAGATCGGATAACTTTTGGTGCTTTGGCCACTTATCTTTTACTATGTGTAATTCCCTCTGTTAATCCAAATGTATCACTCATTCTATACACTTTCTTTCACCCTTATCTGAGCTGGCAACATTTTCTTAGTATGTTCTATTGATTTCTTGTACTCTGATCTAGCTACCTTTTATCACACTACAGTATATCAACGTGATCTACATTAATATCAAATATAGAACATTGCGTGTGATACTGCACATGAGCTTGGATGTTCCATTATCTATAACTATCTTCTGGTTATTTGGTTTACCAAGGCATGGCAATGACTGTATTCTACCTATACTTTTCTACCAGTTTATTGTAAGCTTTACCATGTTTTTATACCATGAGTAAATGCTAGCCAGAACAGAAGTACTTTTCTTTTCTCAATAATAAAGCTTTAAATATGAAAAAAAGTCACAAAGAGCAATAATTTTTACACCAACACAATCAAGATCAACAAACCATTATTTATCCTTATTTAGCAAAAATTGTCAATGACTTAGAGATGAGCAAAACATACTGATAAATAGGCGACTTCAAAGTAAGAGAACAGCCTGGCTAGAGAGACATACATAGCTGCTGCAGTGAACTCATATGATCAGGTTTCTCTTTTTATTTTACCACCACCTCAGAAGGTTTCACCCTTTTTTTTTTTTTGTTTGTTTTTTTACGTGGCAAAAACAATTCCAGTTACAAATGAACTTACAAAAAAAAAAAATGTACATAGAACATCTTAAAGTCACCTTCTATTAGATGTGCTTATCGAAACACTCCTTACCAGGGTGTAGACGATGCACCAGCTGTATGCAAATTAAAGTTGCCTCTCATCCTTATCGGTCAGAAAAGATTAGGTGGCCGAGATTCCTTTTGCAACCGAGGCGCTGTGGCCAGAAAGACATTTTCAAATTGCCTTGTGTAAGATGCATGCTTTGAATCTGTGCCATAATTATTCATTTCAGACTGGTTTGTGCAGCAGATGATGCAAGTTATTTTATTAATTTTCGTTGCAGTCCAGGTGAGGACTAAAGATCGAAACAGTTTAAAGGAAAAACTTATACTTATTTTTTGTTTCCACGACTTAATTGAGATGATAACAAAGACATCTAAAGCTGCACAAAAATGTGACATTACGCTTATTTTTTGTATATCAAAAAGGACTATAATTTTCCATAAACTTTATGTATGTATCATGCTAGTTTTCAAGAATACTGCCCAATTTAATTTAATAGGGACCTTTATACCAGCGGATTAAAATCTGTTCATGGTCATGTGATGGATAAACAGTTGTATTGCGCGTTAGAAAACACAGCTTTCATATATACACTGTTACTACATAAACATGGTAGATTTTTTTTGTCCCCTTAAAGTAATCAATGAAAAGTTCCTACTAACCCACAAGCAAAATTCTTGGAAACCAAGAGACATTTAGACAACATGTTGGAAAATTGTATGTATATTCTTTATACCCTTTATTTGATTAAAGAAAAAAAAAATAGAAAGAAGTACCCCATTACGGCTCTGTTTTGCCATACATCTGAACAGTAAAGCTGTTTGGGTACAGTTTATATAAAGACACCAAACCATATGAAAAAAAACATACATTTTATTGGACAACTGCAAGCACCTTAATTCACAATTGGTTACTGTTACAACACGGGGTATTTTCACATCTAATTATTGCAAAGGCTTGTGATTAAACCGCAATGGATAAATTGAGAAAAGAAAGAGTGGCACCATAATTTGTAAAACCAGAAATAAATTTACATTCAATCCACAGACTTCTAAAAAAGGTTAAACAGATCTCTGCTTACATTCTAAAATCTGCATCACCTAGAACATTTTATTTCTATTCTGTATTGTAAAGGGAGCACTTGAACAATCTGAATATTGAAAGGGAAATTCATTGCTAGTAGTTCATTTATCCAAAATACAAGTAACCAGTGCATTTCTTTTAAAAAAATAATGCTGAATTATATGTACAACTAAGCAATTGTGAAATGGGCTAGTTAATGTTCAGAATATTACACCAAATGATAGCTACTAAGCCCACTGCACTACATACGAAGCATTAAGGTTGGTTTTAAAATCTTTAAATTATTTTGCATATGTGCAAAAATAGAATAAAGGTTAACTTGGACATCATACACATCATAACCCCAGTGGCAATTTCAATATCGAACGTAAAGTACAACATTAATATGCTCTTACAAGAATACTAACTATTGTAGAATTTTCCACAAAAAGATGAGAATTTGTTTCTTACCTAAGATCAAATCCTAGCTGTTGCAAAAAAATTCATTTTTAAATACCTTCTTACCTCTGGTAGTTCTTCAAACTTCCCTCAGCTTGAACACCACTTTTTTTTTACTTTTTCCGATATACTTTGAAAGTAGCATTATTAAAATCAAACAATTTTCACACGTCTCCTCAACAAAAAGACATGCAATAAGTTTTCTACATATACATCTGGAATAAGATTTTACTTCCCGTCCCCTAAAAATAAAGGGGTAAAACAGCAGCACTCTGGTTTAGGGAGCATAATTTCTTAGAAGTATATCTTCTCTATGTGCTCCTGTGCTCTGTGCCAAAGAGACAGATGGGGGCAAGTTCATGAGGCATACAATGCAAATGGTCTGTTGTGAGGGTGCAGACTAATGGATTTTGCGAAGAGGAGGTAGCTGAAAGTATACAGAGATGGGCTCGGCCTCACCTGCAAAGATGAAATGTTGCTGCAGCAATTTTAAAACCTAGAAAACATTATGAGTGTTATAATGTGCATACATTGATTTAACTACAAAGAAGTCAACTTCCCCTAAAGTGCCACTTGGGGTAATTGTTTAAAAAAAGTGGAGCAGCTACATTTACCAAAACACAGGAGATGTTTACACACCTTCTAGAAAACACAGAAATGCCTTACATGCACAAAGATAATATTATGTTGAGGAGATTGATCTGCTTTGGAACTGTAATCCCCTTACCGGTAAGTAACCCTTAATTTCTAGATGGGCTGATAACAAATGCAGCCCTCTAGTGCAATGCAAGGGTGTTAATGAAAATAAACATTTACAAAGTGAATGTACATACACTATAGTACAAGAATGATAATCCCTCGGTTAAAGTACAAAGTTTACAGGGCCCTTAGATTAGGCCTGTTTTTCTTTTCAAAAGCTTGGATTTACCCAACATCTGCTAAAACATATCTTCATAAATAGTTACAAAATCTGGCAGACACATGGAAAAAAAATGTACTCCTTGTTCAAAAATTGGACATCTGAATGCCACGTAACATGAAAAACAAGACCAGATTCATTTTTTTTCCTTAGTTTTTTTTTCTCCCTAGTCCCCCATCCCCAGAAAAAGTGGGTCAGTAAAGCTTACAGCTGAAGACATAGAGGCTAAATTTTCCAATGACCACAGCGCACACCAAGCAAAGGAAAACAAAACAGAAACAAAGTACAGTACTTCAAAAAGAAAGTCTGAGGCCAAAGCCAGATCACTCATAATCCTTTTATAGATACTGTGAAAGTCAACGGTTAGATCCAAAGGAGCAGAGTAACTCTGAAGACCAAAATAATTTCTAAGAACTTAACCACGGATGTCTCAGGCACTCGCCAGCAGATGCACGTTTCTCTGGGAACATTTCCAACATAGGAGTGAGAAAATCTGTAAACTGCGCAGCATCTTCATGAGGCCAGCCATACTTCTCCACCAACCCATCAAAGAGACTCCAGGGCTTTAGCTTAGTGATGTGTCGAAGCTCTCATAAACAGTTTAGAACACATTTTTAGTCAACTGATCGAGTTGAAGAAAAGTTTAGTAAACCAGAACAATGTATACCAATCTCTACTAGGAAATAAAAGTTAGGGTAAGTTCTTACAATGAACTTACTCTCTGTTGGCCATATTTGTCCAAATACCCAATGAAGTATTTAGTGGTATACTGTGGCATTGCTCACACACAACCATCATCTCATAAAACGTAAACTTATGACTACACTATTCCGTTTCACAAACTACAGCATGTATGGTACAGAGAAAACTTAGTCACAGCATGACTGTTTACTCTATTTTAGGGTATAGATATACAGTGACTACACACTGCGATATTTAGACACATATGGCCGATGCAGGATTAGGTGATAGTATGACCTTATCCCTAAATGACTTTACAGCTTCCTCTGTATTTACACTATTACGTGTATAAATTCTCTGAGTGCAATATACACTGATCAGCCATAACATTAAAATTTTGTGCACTTCCTTCATGACCCAAAGATCGCTCCAAGAGGTATGGATTCCACAACCCCTCTGAAAGTCTCATGAGGTACCTTACACCAAGACTGTAGCAGCAAATCCTTTCAGTTCTAAAGTTATGAGGCAGGGTCTCCATGGATTAGACTTATTTTTTCAGATGCTTGATCAAACTGAATTAGAGGGGCAGTCCACACCTTGAAGAGGTTTTGCCAAGAAGTGAGTTCCTTACCTCTTATCTGCTCAGGAGAGAAGATTAACTCAGCATGCCGAGTAAGAGAGGGAGGGAGGGGGGGGGCTGAGAGAGCCAGGGAGCAGGGAGCGTCTGCAATGTTTACTTAAATAATTACATTACAACCAGTGGATTCTCTATACAAAAGACACAAGCTCATTCACTGCTTTTTCTCCCCAGTCCCTTGCAAGATCCTTCATGTTCCCTGTCATCAGATAAGAAGTGCAGACAACGCAAGCCCAGCCAGATCAGCTCCTGTCAGTGTCCTGGTCGTGGCTAATGTAAACTGTGAGGAAACTAAGGGCATATAAAGAAAGCTGTAGCTCTCAGAGGCTTCACTTTTTGTAATCACATATATTTAGAAAAGTGATTAAATACCCATTTTGGAGGATCGCACATCAACATTACATTGTGGCAAAACCCCTTTAAACTCAACTGTGTCAGGGCCCATCATTTTGCTGGAAAAAAAAAACACTGTCATGAAAAAATTCTGTTGTCAGAGCATCAAACTGCCTCCACCAGCTAACCACCTTCCAATGGTGCATCCTGGTGCCATCACTTTCCCAGGTAAACAATGCACAAACGCTGGTGGGTCCATATGATGTAAAAGAGAAGATGGTTCATTATACCATCTTTAATAGCAAAATGGTCCAGTTGCGATGCTCGTGTGCACACTGCAGGTGCTTTTGGTGATGGACAGATTTTTGCACACTCACTTTAAAGGAGATGGGAGCAAAGAGCCACTACATACCAAGAACACCCACAAGACCTGCTGCTTTGAAAATGCTCCGACCCAGTTGTTTGCCTATTTTCCCTGCTTTTGAACATCAATTTCAAGAACTGATAGTTTATCTTGTGAAAATGATATTTTGCAGCAAGTGAACAATGTTATTTATGTTGCTTTTAATCTTATGGCCAATCTGTGTAAATTGACTTCAATCTCCTTATTTTCTTTCAGCTGAAGTGTGAGCTGTGCTAAAGTATAGCAGTGGGGCGTCAACCACACAAAACACATGGATACTAAAGAAAAGAAGCTAGACTAGGCCAGAATAAAATACCACAAAGTAAAGAATCCTGGTGTCATTACCTTTATAGTGTAACAAATAATGAAAGTTAATCTATGGCTTATTATAGAACACTTAGGGCATGTACCCACTGCAAGGGTTTTCAGCCGATTTTTCAGGTGGTTTGCAGTTTTGCAGACCGCCTGAAAAACCGGCCGAAAATTAGCAGAACAGGGTGCTATGGAAAACCCGTGCATCAGTCCCCACTGAATGGGTTTCCTGCCTGGTGTTTTTTCCGCCCGCGGGCCGCCCGCAATACGTTAGGCTGGCACGTGCATCTCAATGTGAAGGGAGAGGGCCTTTCTCTGCTCATCACGGAGAAAAGTCGTCCCCCCCCCCCCCCCGCAGCCATGGGGACAGCCACACAACAGTGCAAATACCAGTCGCATAAACCGACTGGTATTTGTCACTTGCCGTCGGTCTAAACAAACCCTGCTTATTAATTACCGCCCGCAATGGGCGCAAATTACGAGGCCTGAAAGGGACGGCCCAATCCAAATTACGAAACGCCACAAGAAATCCACTGCCGGGGGAGATAATTGACATGTGAATTACCAGCGGCGTATACGCGCCGCTGGTAATGCAAGTCAATGGGCCGGCGAAGTGCCGGCCCCCCGCTCCTGCCCCCATCCACACGGCGTAATTACGTCCCGCAGTTAAGCCGTGTGAACATAGCCTAATATGCCATGTGTTTTAGAAGCACATGCTGGCCAGTGTGTACTTCTAAAGCCCTGACAGCCGGCTTCCATTGACTGTCACTTTCCCCAGCGCATAAGCGGAGGGAAGAAGTGGCTCGTCAATTCTTTTGCCTGGTATGTACTGTACACCGGGGAAATCGGAAGGTAATCATAGCGTTCAATGAGTGCTATGAATTACCATATTTGAGGGGCGTAATTTGGGCATATTGCAGCGCAATTGTGTGTCGAAATATGCCCCACAAATACGGTGTGTGGACATACTCTTATAAGCCACATCTGTAGGTATCAAATATACTGGTTTGTGTCTCTTTTCTATTACATTCATGTTATTTATCTGTGGAAAAACAGAGGTTTAAATATAACTCATCTTCCTGAAGATTTTAGCCTTTTAATATACGTAATTTAAAACAACGAAGGATAAATTTGTAGGTATGTATGTATGGTCTAAAAAGGAAATTTACAGCACTACAAAGAAGATGGTGGCCACACTTTTTTTTTCTTCTATTCTATCATCTTACAGTGCTCTGTCCACCTTTGGAGTGCTCCCAAATTTTTTTTAAAAAACATTTAAACCCTAAATTTCAAACCTTGAAGAAACTTGTCCAGGGAATTTTTCAAAATTTTTAAATTTTCCAAAGGGTAACCCGGTCACTGGCTGTTTCCCTTCCCTATCTTGAAAAGGGGGGGCATGGCAGCAGTGACAAACAAAACCAGTTTTTAAAAGGGGTTTGTCCACAATAAAAAATTAAAATAAAAAACCCTAAAACTAATTTTCAACCCTCCTGGTAAATGATAAAATTGGGGTTTTTTCTTTTAGCCGTATGTATCCTTCCCTTTTGGAAATACAGCCCCCCCTTTCAAAGCAGCTTGCTTTTTGTTTCTGTAAAAATTTAAAAACCCCAAAAATTTCCTTTTGGCTGTCACCTTTCTAACCCCCTGTTTTAGCTCACCCCCATTTCCTTTTCCTTTATGTTGAAACCTTTGGGGGAAGCAGGACGAAAGGGAGTTTTAGGTTTTAAAAGGGGAATGTTCATCAAAAGACTTCCTGTTTTTTTTCCCGTTTTTTATTTTTAAAACACCTTTAAAAATTTTTTTGTTAAAAATTGATTTTTCATTTTCCCCATATCATTTTAAATATTTTTTAAAAATTTCCCTTAAGTCGGGAAAAATTTTTCCTTTTTTCCCTTTTTTTAAAGCCTAAAAACCCAGTCGAAAATTTCCTCCCTTTTGAAAAAAATTTTCACAGTGTGTTCTTTATTAACACAAGCGGGGCAAATTTGAAAGGAGACCCCAGTGTGAATAGATAAAAAGAATCCCCCCGGTCACAAGGGGGAGATAGTCACAGCTCCAGCCCCCTCCTCCTTGAAAATTGATTTCTTCCTAGGTAAACCAGCATGCCCTTAGAAAACTTTTTTCCCTTAAGAAGTTTTATGGGACAAAAAACCCAGTTTTAAAGACTCCTATGGGGCATGAAGCCCCTGTTAAAGTATCTCCCCTGACTGCGTTAAAGCGGGCCAAAAAAAGGCTTAGGGGCCAAAGGGAAAACTGCAAAAACTTAAGAATTTTTAAAAAAAATATTGAAAGTGTTTATAAAAAATTAAAAAAAAATAAAACCCAAAAAATTTCCCTTAAAAAAAATTTTTTTAAACAAAAAAACCCTAAATTAAAAACAAAAATTTAAATTTTTGGGAGGGACACATCCCTTTTTAAGGGCTTTCCTCCCAAAAAAGTTTGGGAACCCCTTGGTAACTAAATCCCGGTTTTTTTCACAAAAGGTTTTTTCCAGTTTTAAAAGAACAAAGTAATAGGATTTTTCAGGTCATAAAAATTGATGGTCTAAAACTGCAGGAAACCTAAAGAAAATTTATTGAAAGCATATTTAAAAAATTCTGAACATGATGAGACACATTAAGAACAAATTATTTTCTACTGCATAACCCCTTTAACAATGTCTCCGTTCTGCATAAACTGAACTTGGCCAAATTTTCATTTTATTTGTTGCAGTTCTTACAGCAAATGAAATCTAAGTTTGGCCACGCTACAGCATATTCATATATGACAAAATTATGAGTTCTTTGTTTTAGGTTCATTCTGAGTTAACATATTCCAAATTGTGATGTCCACTGTATATGTACAAAAGTAAACCGTGTTTTGATATTTGTTTAAACGTAATATTCCAAATGATATGCTCCTGTACGCCAATGATTAAGATATAATGGAAAGTGTGGAAGGTCTGTTTCTAGAATCTACAACTTTTTGTTTAGTATATTTACATACCAGGAGACATATTTTAGAATGCCAATGTTCTGCTTGTCAATGTAAGGCACTATTTTGTTATAAATCATGTACAATCTCACAACAATGTGTTGGTATAGTATAGTGTCTAATGAGTGAAGGTGGACAATATGTAGATTACCATGTGATTCAATTACACACTGCTCTGTGGTGTAAAAACACAGTTACCTTTTTTGGTGAAAAAATCCTTGCAATATTTCCCCAACATAGCAAATTTTCGAGGGATTTTTCCCAGCAGTTCAGTGATCAATGCTATGTGATCTGTGTTTGAAGAACATTGCCAGCAAAACAGAAACATACAACTTATCAGTACATTTCATACATTTACGAGACCGGCACGGCACAGACAGAATCAATCAGCATATTGTCATATCCCAGGTTCCATGGAATCTGGATATCATGTTGCTGCAGCACCAGAGAAGACTCCACAAGATCAGTGGAGATAGCATTTATTTACCAAGTACATTTAGGAATTTAGACCTAATGACAACTATATTATGAAAGTCTATAGTTGCATAGTTGATGGGTATCATGACTCAGCTGTTCGTAGTTTTAGAAATCTGCCAAAGGAACAGCAGCAAGCGTTTAATTCTGTCTGTATCACTGTGCCTTTTGTAAGGAAGAGGTACTACCTCTGCGATTGAAGAATTCCCGAGAATATTTTCCAGAAAGAGCAAAGTGTCTTGGGATATTGCCTAGAAGCTCAATGATGTGTGCTATATGGTCTATGAAGGAGAGAAAAAGAGGAGTGAAGGAATAAAAAAAGAACAGAATGAAATAAGAAAAATAAAGGGAGGGGAAACAGAATTAATTACAAAAGAAAAAAAACCTCAAAACCAATTATGTGGCAAACCCATGCAGATCAGCGACACCATTAGTAGTATATATGGCTAGTGTTCATGTTGCAGAATAAATCAACCAAGCAATAAAGCATGGGAATGAATAGGTTTACAGACAGAAAATAGAAAAGCCTTGCCGTGCCAGTTAGGAAAATTAGTCCTTCTATATGTCCTATAACCACCAGTCTTAAAAGATGGTTTATACATAACATGAGGTAAATACAATTAGTACAAGGAGCGGAACCTCCTATAGGCGTGATTTGCTTCTACTAAGAAACACCTAATGGTCAGTGCTAGTCTTTCCACTGCTTTACCAACCAAAAAAACATGCTGCATTATAATGATCAGGAGAATCCACAACCACTTATGGCCCCTTACTACTTTATCATTTTTACTTGGGAGTGTTACTGAAATTAATCTAGCGTCTGTCACCAAACACTAGTGAAGGGCTGCTCAGAGACTGGGGCAAAGCTTCTTCTATCAATCTGCATTGGCAAGGTTTATCCAAACTCACAAAGATCACGTTAACAAAGTGTATATGTATAAAAAAATTAATGTAGTTGTTAAATATGCACGTACAGTACCGAGCACAAGGCTTACACCCAGTACATGGTCACTGTCTAACCGGCCTGGTCGTTACTGATAATGTCAGAGCTCTGTGGAGGTCAGACCATCCTTTCTGACCTCATCATTGAGTCTTGGTTCTGTGCCCTTCCGCAGAATGAAGTGGGAAAAACGCTCTCTAGTAGTATAACATTGTAGGTGAGAATGTACTTTGCAGCACAGTGTTAAAGATGCCATTAATTCTCTGCTACTACATCCATTTGCAGAAATGAAGTCAACCCCACAGGGAACCTAAAGTACTTTGCTCTTGGCAACACAAACTCATCTGTGTAGTGCTCTCCTTAGTCACAATGTGCATTCTCCTTACCTATAAAGGGTTCAAGAAGCAATATGTAGCTCCTAGGTCCCAACCCAATTCAAAACCCTCTATAGCTTCACCCTTGCCTGACTAGTTAGTTCATTGCACTTTCTACCATTGTTCAGTATTGTCTTGTGTTTTTGTACTTAATTGTGTATGAAATAGTTTTTTCTTAGCAATTCATTCATAAAGACCACCTTGGACCAGATCTCCTGGTTCGTAATACAAGGGTCTCAGTGGTTCAGAGTTGGTAACCGAATTGAACTTGGCACATTAGTTTGGACGTATCTCATCTGTCAACTGTTAACGCAGAGGGAGATACAAAGGCTGAAACATATGTATTAGTCATGTTTTTCTCCATTTAATGTAAATGTTAAGCAAATACATTATTCGGACTAAGGGTGTGTTCACACAGCGGGTTTGAAGTATTTAACAATGTTCCATTCAGTTTTCATTAATTACAATGTAAAATATGTATCATCGTTTACACGATATGTATTTTACATACGTTATTGTATTGTGTTTTATGGATATGTCACTTTTTGATCCGTTTTACACATTTAAAAGTCAATAAAAAAAATAGGGCATGTTTTGCAGTCCAGATACGTACTGCACTTTGTGGTACATATTTGGATACATTTTACATATTATAAAAACTGTATTCAACACGCCGTGTGCACGTGCTCTAAAAACATATACAAATTTTGCCTACGTCTCCATTTTTCTTTAACATATATGTTAGACATATTTGCCCGTGTCTGCATCCGGTTAGGTTTTTGACAGAGAAAACATACGTTTTTCCAACCTTTTGCTGTTACTGAAGAATGTGTTCAAATCAAATTTTTTCTTCAATATTATAGGCAAAAAATTTATCTGTTTAACATACGCAAATGTAGCACTTTTTTTTTTACATTTCCATAAGTTTCCCATCGACATGTTTAAGGCTATGTTCACACGGCTTAACTGCGGGACGTAATTACGCCCCGCAATTATGCCGTGTGGCCGGGGGCAGGTACTTCGCCGGCCCATAGACTTTCATTACCAGCGGCGCGTATACGCCACTGGTAATTGACATGCCACTTATCTCCCCGCCCGGCGGATTCGCCGAGCGGGTAGAGGAGACTTAATCCATAGTTCTCTATGAGAACTGTGGATTACTTTAATGACTGGGCCATTTTCAGCCCGTAATTTGCACACTCCGGTGTGTAATTATGGACCGAAATACAGCCCATTTTAAGCCGTGTGAACATGGCCTAAAAAAGAAAAAAAAAAGTATACATCATGTGGATGTTTTTAAAAGGGACAAAATAGCAGAATAGTCTCCTTTTTTTTAATAAAAAAAAGCATGTGCAGGCATAAATGAGGCAAATGTAGTCAAAGTATGCACTTCTGAACTATGTTTTCCCCATTATAGAGTATCTAACAGTTATGCTATATATTAGAATACCTTTTAGGCTATTCCAAAGTATACACTGGGCGAATGGCAAAAATGTGATGTGAATGGGTCCTTATATATGATGATTTGTGAGTTTAGACAACAGCTTTTTGCAGAATGACAGATTGATGAACCTTATACAAGAAACTACTAACTCCTGATAAAAGACTGGCAAACCGCACCCAGAAATAAGCCATGTACTGCTTTCGTATGACTATATACTACTTCAGCTCAAGCAAAACCTTTCAAACCAAGGCATGTCTTACATAAGGATTTAATGTCGTCTGAGTGACACTATGAAATAACATGAGCTTGCTGAACAATTTCCATCCACTTCACTCTTGATTATGAGGAGAAATAAATACATTTAAACAGTTACAAGGAAACATCCATAACATGCGGCTTCTCTGTCTTTATATTTATTGTCAATGGATCTGACAGTACCGAATGTCCTGTGACATATATGCAAAGTAGAGTGCTCCGTCAAATTGACGGACATTTAATCGTTGATCTTTTTATGAATTTAGCATGAGACCTAATTATTATCAATATTAAAAATTAAACTTTTACAACTCTGTGATGAGCCTTTTAAAATGGGTGCAGTTTTTACATTTCAGATTGTGCTATATTTTATGTGCAGCGCATAAAGTGTGGGGTCCGCAGCAATTAAGGAACAAAACAGGCATAATGTGGATTTTAAAACCACATCACACCCTGAATTTCAGGCATATATTATGTGCTACATATTAAAAGGGTTTTCAACACCCCATTTATGTGTTTCCAATGTAATTTGTCACCAATTTTTGATGCGCAATTGCCACAGAAAATCCGCAATAAATACGCTATGTCTAAACATGGCCTAACTGTCAATATGGATTCTACGTTGCAGTTTAGGTGAAATTTAGCCTTTTTTAAGAAAGGTATTTTTTAACAGCATTTTTCAGCATAATTGAGAAAAATACTTATCAGATGCTGTATTTACATTTTATTGTGATAAAATATTTATGATCTATTGCAATAAACAATTTCCTAAATTCAGTGATAATTTATCAGTTTGTCCTAGGTTATGTTTTGTAACGGCTTTAACTACTGATCTTCTTGTGATGCTTTATGTGTTATAAGATGTACCCTGACATTTTTACATTATGTTGTATGTAAATTAATTATTTTTGGAAAAAATCTAATAAAAACATAACAAACAAAATATATTTCTACTGTGCTTGGAGATTAATTAGAATAGAACTAAAACTACCTGATTCTCATGTTTTGCAGCAAAAGCTAGTAAAAAAATACTGTGTTTTTTGAAAGGAGGATTATTTCCATCACCAAAGTAGACAGATCTATGGAGGATATCAGTTTATCCAAAGAGAACGCACCTTCATCTCTAGAGTAGTCCTCTCCGGAATGTGGTTCAAATAAATAATCTCCAGTTGCTAGTTCAAATGCCTAAAAGGAGAGACAACCAGAAATGTTGTTGCATTATTGTATTGTTGCTACAAATACACATTTCATACTGCTTAAAAAAAATTCTAAACAAATCTATTTTTCATACAAAAGTTGAAATCCTCTACTAAGACATCAATTAAAATATGTTGTACTACATTTAAAAATTCATTGTTGCCATTTAGTCTTTCGCAGGTCTGGACATTTACATTGGTGGAAAGACATAAAAATTGTCACGCTCTGTTTAAATTTGCAATGTTGTTGTCATTGTAAAAGGAAACCACAAAACAGTGCCGAATCCATCACACAACTGACAACACCAGTGTTCAATGGATTTTCACCGACTTACAATGCTGCCACTTAAAGGGGTTTTGCCACGATGTAATGTTGACGTGGGATCCTCCAAAATGGGTATTTAATCACTTTTCTAAATATATGTGATTAAAAATATTGCAGCCTGAGAGAGCTACAGGCTGCCTTACCTGCCCATAGTTAACTTAAAAGCTTCTATTAGAAATGACCTGACAGGAGCTGCTGGCCGGGCTTGCGCAGAGAACACTTCTTATCTGATGAAAGGGAGCTGAAGAAGCTTTCAAGGCACCGGGTAGAAATATGTTGTCTTTTGTATACAGAATCCACTAGTTGTAGTGTGATTATCTGAGTAGATCCCTGCTTTATCTGATGACAGAGAACATGAAGAAGCTTTCAAGAGGCTGTGGAGAAAAGGTGTTGTCTTTTGTATACAGAATCCATTAGTTGTAGTGTGATTATTTGAGTGAACATTTCATACGATCCCTTATGCATGGCTCTGTGCTCTGGTTGTGTCTCTCGCTCTCTCGGCTCAGCGTGGCTTTGTTTACATTTTCTTCTTAGCAGATAAGGCACGTCCCGGCAAAACCCCTTTAACATGTCACCAATCAGAAGTAATCAACATCAAACATTAAAATAGCGTGTTCATATCTTTACTGTGTCTACTGTGCACATAAAAACACATTTATCCATATATATTACCTATGAGGAGGAGCGCGGCAATACATTTCAACCCAGCATCTAAGGGAAATGCGTGTCGTTTATTATGGCATACATTGCATTGGGTCCGCAATATATCCTTTAATGGAGGTGTTGAATGTATATACTAGTATTTCTTCCTTTGCTTATAAAGCATTACTTTTCTGTGTTCTGCAACAATGAGCCTTTTTAGTCCTCATGTGGAACTTTTTTATATTGCAGGTGTTGTTGACATTTAAGTTTAATGTATCATTTATGGATTATATGTTTGTACTGCTCTTATTCTTTCTCGTCTTGACTACTGTAACTCCCTGCTTATCAGTCTCCCTTTCTGTAAACTCTCCCTTCTCCAATCTGTCCTGAATGCAGCAGCCAGGTTTGTCTTTCTCTCCAGCTGCTATACTGATGCCTCTACCCTGTGTCAGTCATTGCACTGGTTGCCAATCCAATACCGAATACAGCATAAAATAATTCCTCTCACCCATAAAATTCTCCACAGCGCTGCAACCTCCTACGTCTCTTTCTTCATCTCTGACTACCACCCTATCCGGTCTCTCCGCTCTGCTGATGATCTGAGATTACACACCTCTATCATCTGAACCTCCCATGCCCTTCTCCAAGACTTTTCACATGCTGCACCAGTTCTCTGGAACAAGCTACCCCGTACAATCACACACACTCAGAACCCTCACAGTTTTAAGTGCGCATCTTCTTAGGCAGGCCTACCACAATCCCTAATTGCTAACCCCCCACTTTATCACTCCCTGTACTTGGGCACTTAAAGGCATCTACCTGTACATAGATGTATGGTCTGAGTGGAAGGCTGATCCACTTTTTATGTTAACTCCCCTTTATTTATGTAACATGGCTGGAGCAATATGTAAAATGAGCACTTCTCAACCTTTGTCTCACCCATACATTCTTATAGATTGTAAGCTCTAGAAAGCAGGGCTCTCACACCTCATTTCTGATCTATAAGTAGCTTTTTACTTTGTAATGTCTGGTTTGTCTGTATTTATACCCCTAAAGTGCTGCAGAATATGTTGGTGCCATATAAATAAAGATTATTATTATTATTGTTGTTTCAGACATCCTTTGCTTGTGCAATAGACACTGTTATTATTAGGAGACACATGTGAGTTGATAGGATTTACGTGCGCAGGTACAGTTAAGCAGACGGACGAGGGAGCACGATGTAGGCAGCTAATTGATTAATCTTTTGACATGGCCCTGGCCGCTGTATAGAAGCATCTGCGCATGCGGGGTAGCTCTCCACAGGTGCCAGATAGTGTCTTCGTCATGTTGGGATCTCGCACTAGTGTCCTAGTTGAAATGTATTGCCGCGCTCCTCCTCATAGGTAAATATACTTATGGCAAAATGTGTTTTTATGTGCACAGTAGACACAGTAAAGATATGAACATATTATTATGATGTTTAAAGTGGATTACTTCTGATTGGTGACACGTCAAGTGGTATTACTATATATTTATACTGAATTGCACCTATCATTATTGCTGCCCAAGGGCAAGCTCACTAGAAGTGAAAAGTTGCACCTTGTTGTGGAGTAACAACAACTACAAACAAAAATAGTAAATAGAATATGAGGGGAAAGTATATATTTTTATCAAACTCAAAAAAAAAAACCTTTTTAAAACATAGCCTTTAATAAAAACCATTAAAATATCTTTTAGTAAGAATAGGATACTATATAGTAACCCAAATTTAATAAAACCCCCAAACCCCCCTTCCCAGTAGCAGTTATATAGTCACCGGGGGCGAGTCCCTAATTGAAACTGACAGTAATGGGCAAAACCATTGTCCAACACCCCCCCATATGTTCGTTTCCCTTTAACCCGAACTTTTTATTTTAAACCTTGGAATAGGAGGGGATTTTATTTAGACTACTTTTTTGTGAACCACGGCCCAGGTCTTGGTTTATTTTTTCCTTTTTCTAGTTCTCTCACTCCCTTTGGAGCTTAGGGTTTAAGTGAGGGGTTTTTAGGTTTTTTTTTTCTTTTTGTGGGGGTCGCCTCTTCAGGCGGGGTGCTCCACAAAAAGGGCGAGATTTGGTTCAGAGATTTAGGGATATATAGTGTTATTTTTCTTATCCTAATTGTACTGTGATTTTGTTTTTTGGGGAACTCACCAAGGTGATTCATATTTACTGCTCGGGAGGGGTGGTGAGTTTTTTAAAGAGTGTTGATTTTTGTTTTTTTCTTACTGAATGATATTTTAATGGTTATATTAAAGGCTATGTTTTAAAGGGATTTTTTTGGGGGGTAGTTTGACCTTGTTGTGGAGTATGTATTGACCTTCTCAGCAATAAAGGTTTGAGGGTGGAATGTGGTTATGCTGCTTCCTTTCTTTTTGGATGGACATTTGTGAGTATACAGGTTTGGAACTGACCTGTGGTGGATGCTGTTGCATTCGAAAACCCCCTTTTTTTTAGGTTTGAGACTGCTTTAGGCGCTTTTGATTTTTAAAGACCTCTGGTGCTTTTCTCAAATTTTTTTTTTGTTGCGCTGTCAGCCACATAGAGGAAAAGTAAATGAGAAGGCATGTGAACAAAGCCTTACAGAAAACTCTTGGTTGCCAACTAGTTAGTGTAGGTTTAATTACTTTTCTCTTGAGAAATGAATGCTGTACTAAAATAAAGATTATATATATAATTAGCAAAGACATCTGAATTGCTGTTTTTTTGTTCATCTTGCCTCCCAAAAAGCAGAATAAAAAAAGTGATCAAAAATTTGCATGTACCAAAAATGGTCCAAAAAAGTTACAGCTTATCCCAGAAATAAAAATCCAAACACAGCATTTTTCTTTTTTAGGGGGGCGATTTTAATACATTTGGGTTTTAACAAAAAAAACTATCATATTTTGTTTTTTTGACACCACTTAATACATTTGGTTCGTCTTAGCCTGTTTTTTTGGGCCCGTAAAGGGAAAAAAACAGCTGTATAAGCAGATGTAGATTTGCTCTGCTTTGTGTGTCAAAAACAGCTTAGCTATAGTACAGCTATATTTATATTACAATGGAAAAAAATATACTCTATTTAACACGGTTAGTACTCTAACCATACCCCCCAAACCAAAAAAAGAAGAGAAACAAGAACTAGATGAGGAATTACATTAGTTATAGGGCACTGAGGCATCCTTCTTGTGTATATGTTACTATATGAGCTTCTGAACAGTGCTGCAGTGACAGCTTATGCTTGCCCTGGATGAATGTCAGGTGTATTTATAATGGGGTCACAAGCCGCATTTGAGACTGGTATAATGAGTCTGGATGACAAAAAAATATTTTCACTGTCCACTTATTTTTCCAGCTGCTCTCGTGTATAATGAAACCACTTAAAGAATAGCATTATGCTGCAAAATCTGCAGCATTTAACCCATTCAGGACGCAGCCAGTTTTGGACCAAAAGACGGAGCCCCATTTGACATATGTCAATTAATACTTTTACCTATCCATGTGATTCAGAGACTGTTTTCTAGTGACATATTGTGCTTTAGGTTAGTAATAAATTTTTGTCCATGCAATACTTATTTGTGAGAAATATCAAAATGTTTTGAAAATTTGGAAAATTTGCAATTTTCAAAGTTCAAACATTTCTCCATCTTAGACTTAATTTTTTTTTATTTTCCATATCACTATCAATATTTTTTTAAAAATCCTGAATTCCTGCAGTTTTGACTTTGACCACTCTGCCTAATAATATTGTGACACTTCCTTTTCTGTAGAAAAAAAAATTTCATCAGTCTCCTTGTTATCAGAACAGGCAGGTTTACACTGAAAAGTAACACAGATGTGTATAGATAAAATAGGATCCACCATTTACAATAGGAGTCACCGCTCCCCCTCTCCCTCCCTCCACAGTGACTTCTTTCCAAGTCACAGAGCGTGCCTAGAAAACTCTCCCATAGAAGTCAACGAGTCTGCTCCTGTTCACAGGCTCCTATATCCATTAAGCTGCTGTAAAGCATCTCTCTAAATGCTGTTAAAAGCATCTCATAGGTGCCCTTATAATCCTATACAGACAAAAAAATTTTAAAAAAATCTACTGTCAGAAAATAAAAACAGCGAAGAAGAAAATAATATGTATCACTATCTTGTTTTCATTTGTAAAAAAATAATATGGAAAACGACAATCCCTTTAAAAAAGAATAGAATACATTATAAGGGGATGAGCTCTTACCATACAGGCTGTACTCCAGATATCAGCAGGAGTGCTATACCCAGCACCTATGAGAACTTCTATGGAGCGATACTGTCTGGTCTGTATATCTTCTGTGAAGTGTTTGTGCTGCACAAAGAAAACACACCATAAGTGTTAATAAATGTGAATGCACACACTTTATAGACAGCAATAGTTACTGTGCTTACCACCCAACAAGCATTTCCAAGATCTGCAATTTAAACCCTAATGTTGTCATCATATCTATGATCCACTGGTTTCACCAATAGATCTGCTGCAAGCATTTTATCTTAAAAATAAAAATATTTAGAAATAAAATATATAATAATTATTAATTAAAAAAAATTTGTTTATTTTTTATATGGACTATGGCTAAGGCCTTGTTAACACTTTTGTATTTTCACATATATCAATTAAAAACAAACACTGCCCTGTTTGGGGAACCACCCCAAGGTGCAATAATGCCCCTGCCTTGCAGAAAAGATCTCCACCGTAGCCTGAAAAACTATCCTACAAGACGGGTTGGACCCTGAATGGACAACCCTCCAATTATTCCTAGAAAAACTCTTTCCTTTGACACATCGATTGCGTCCATGTTGCGTTACCTAAGGAATTGAGGGCCAAATAAGCTTTTTGAGACTTTGGATCCCATAATAAAACTTCTTCCATCTCATATCGAACTGTGAATACACAAATACTTACATAAGATAACAACAACCAACCTACCATGTGATGTGCTAGTAGTAGCTTCTGTACTTGGGTGCTTTGGTGGTTCTGGACATCCTTGCTGTTCGGATCATTCACCTACCTTTCTCTCCTTTCCCTCCCCCCCACGTTCTGAACATGTCCTTCCAGTAAGCATAAGGATCTTGGCCCTCTCTAGTCCACTACTCTCTGCAGCCCTTTCACCTAAGTGGACTACTGTGAATCCTGACGGCTTAATCTTTAGGCTTTAAGGACTACCTAATGCAACCCAAAAAGCACTTTGTCTTTAACCACAATGACACTTATGCACTCTTAGAGTATGTTCAATATACGTTGCAGTTCAGTCGCGTAAATACAGAATGTAGCAAAATGTATTAGACGACTTAAACGTGTTCTTATCGATTTTGTTTTTAACTATACCTTCTGTTTTTAAGTTTGTATACATACTTTTGCATGGATAACAAATGGTTAACTAATCATATGTAAGTAAAGTCTGCACAATGTCTTACATGCTTGAGAAAGAGGCACCGCCTCTCGAAACGTCGCCTCACGGGTGTGTTACGCCCTGCCTGAAAGACTGCTTCAGCCTCGCTACATGCGCTGCATGGATCCACGCTCCTGAATAACACTAAACGCTTTCGGCGTGCACATATGGACAAGGGCTCATTTCATTGCAAGTATGTCTACATGATTTTATTACAGTCTAATAAATGTTGCTACATTCTGTATTTACGTGTCTGAACTGCAACGTATATTGAATTGCCACGACGAAAGGGAGAAATCGCCCATATACAGACGCCACCATTAGTGTGTTAAAACAAGAGAACTGCTTAGTATTCTTGCATATACCCCAATTTTTTCATTAGACTCTTAGAGTATGTTCACATGGCGTTTTTGGATACGTTTTTTGAACCCAAAAAAACGCATCGAACAATGTGCAGTTTGATTTACATTAGTTTCAATGTAAAACAAGCATCACCGTTCAGATGAGTGATCACCGAGATGTGCTTACTTGTGTCTTTTCTATGCGTTTTTCGGTTCTGATTAAAGAATTGTCATGTCAATTCTACTTGCGTTTTACGCAAGTGAAATCCCCATAGGAAACATGGGAGTGCTGTTTTGGAGCCTGAAAAACGGATCCAAAAACGCAAACCACTTTTGGGTACAGGTTGGGTAAGTTTTGGATGCGCTTTTGGATGAAGTGTTCAATGCGTTTTCATGTAATGAAAAACAGATCCAAAAACGGATCCAACACGCTGTGTGAACATACCGATACTGTATTGGCTACAGGTCTTATAAAACTTATTGTGTTTGAATCTAAAGAAATTGCAGTATCATACTTAGATCTGTCCATTTCCTTTTCTCCCTGCCCTCCATTACTAAACTCCTTAATAAAGTCTGACCAGTTTGAAGGTTAATTTTCTGAAAGTGAAATAAAAACATTTTTAAAAAAAATAAAAAAAAACAACTTATTTTTGGGGCTGTTTTTGTAAAGTTGCTGAAATACGAACATAAAAAATAGAACAAATACAAGTATACAAAAACACAGCATTCACTGTAAATTCAATACAATGAGAACTATGGGCTAAAAACAGAACTAGAGATCCATTGGAAATAATCAGGAGTATAAAAAAGCATAAATACAAATCAAAAGTGATGCTTAAAAATCTACATTTTAAATATTTAAAAGCCCGATTTACTCTATAGAAAAGGCAGCGGACTTCACTTTCCTATATAGTGGCCATCACAAAATTAAACTATACCACAAGCAATACTTTATTTCTTACATTGTGGCTAACATGGCTTTACAATGGCATGTGTTGGAAGTATATGTCATGGAGGTATGGGATCTTCCATGCACCGAGATTATATAGGAAGCCACTTTAATTAGCAGAACGGCATTGAGCAGTACTTTCTTGTATTATGTATATCAATGAATATTTATGACAATGCTAGTATTCTGAGCCAAATACCGTTACTCACAAATCAGCCTATTTAGGTCTTCATCTAGCAAAATTCTGTTTGTGAACAACTTATTCTTTCAAACTGTTTTTTTCTCAGCTCACTATATGTTTCAGAGCAATTTCCATCCCTCCTATTGGAATTGGTCCGAAAGTTTTGTAATCCTTTCCTTATGGTGGTTCCAAAAATACTTCAGCAAATGGAAGCTTAGAAACCCTTCAGAACTTACTACGGAATCCCTGCCCATAAAATAGCTGGTAGGGTAGGCTGTGTCAAGGGGTGTTTTGGGCATCCAACATACATGCTAGATATGTGTGAGCTACTCATAAAATATGGGTGTTCTCACAGATTGAACGTCTAAAGTAAATTCTAGATCCTAGCAGGAAGGCTTTGATCTTCCTAATGTTTCACATGTCTTGTTGATGAGGTGATAGGACTTCTTTGGAATATCCCACCATGAAGGTAATATAAAGAATGCACTACGCATCATAGTCTAATAGTTACAATCTGGAGGCAAACAGGTAATAACATTTAGAAGGTATACGTCCCCGACTGCGCTTGCTCAGAAATGCAGATGAGATTACCAAAAAGTCACCCCCTTTCATACTTTTTAAGCAAATGCTGAATTTTAAGGGAAAAACAAAGGTAAAAGGGGGAACAAAAAATAATAAAAAAGGGTGGGTGGGCTCAAAACCCCCGAAAATTAGCAAGATAAAGGGGAAATTTAGTTTAGAGAAAAGACGCTTTGGGGGGGAAAATAAATATGTTTTTAAAAAATTTAAAGGCAATTAGGATCTTCCCAAGATTTATTTATACCCGGGGTTTTTATCTAGAAAAAAGGGGGGTCCTCTAGTCTTGAGGGAAAAAAGTTTTCTAATAAACATAAAAAAGGGATTCTTTGCTGTTAGAGCAGGGAGGCTGTGGAAATCTCGCCAGAGGAATTTCATGGTAATTCAATAACAGAGTTAAAAAAAGGTTTGTTAATTTTTTGGAGAGATAATAATAACAAGTTATGTGTCTAGGATTTGGAGAAGGGGTCATTGATCCCGGGGATTTATTCTGCCCAAATTGGAGTCGGAAGGAATTTTTCCCTAAAATAGGACAAATTTGGGTTCTACCTCATTGGGGGGTTTTTGCCCTTTCCTCGGATCAAACCTTAGCACAACAGGCTGAACTGGATGGATGTCTTGTCTTTTTTCGGCCTTGCAAACTATGAAACAAAAGGGCACAATCTGAAGGTTGTTCTTCACTAACCACGTCCTTTAATAAAAAATAGACCTGAATTAAAAAATATGCTTCTTTTATATAAACCATGTTGATTTGATTTTTCCTAGAGAGAGAATATAAGAAAAGCTCTGTGAAATACCATCATGACTGTGTTGAATTAAAAAAATGCAAAAAAGTTCATGAAATGCGAAACTGTTTTCTGAATACGGAATAAAGCATTGCATAAACATGCAGAAGGAGGCAAATACCGACAGTAACCACATAGTCTTTTAGTTCTTTTGAAGACAACTCATACTAGTGGACTACGCACCGTGTAGAACTCAAGACACAAAGTAAAAAATTAAAACACCAGTTTATACAGATCAGAATTTAACAATCAAAAGCAAAAATTCATCTCAAAAGACTGAAATACATGAACAGTCAGATGAGATGGACTTAAAAAAAAAAAAAAAAAAAAAGTGGGCAAGCGTAAGGATCAGAGTGCCTCCTAATAAGGGCCAAATTTGATTGCTAGTCCAAATGGGCCAAAGCATCTCCAAACCGTGAGGTCTTGTGGGGTGCTCCCAGTACGCAGCAGTTTATACCAGCAAAAAAGTGGCCAAAAGGGGGACAATTGATAAACTAGTGATGGGATTATGAGTGCCCCAAACCCACTGATGCACATGAGGAGTGAAAGTTGGCTTGGCCTGATGAATCACAATCTTTTTTAGATTAGATGGACTGGATGTGCCATGTCCTCATTAGGAATGTGTGGCAAATGATAGGAACTAGCCATGGTGAAGGTCTGGAGTTGAGATGTGCTTCATCTACCTCTAAGTCCTGTCGTCCATATCAGGCATGCAGTACAGAAGTTGCCCCCAAGTCCCTTGGCTACCTAGTAATCCTAGCTTTATTGACATTATGAAAATCAACTGTTCTTCTTCAGGACTATCAGTAAGATAACGAAGAGAACATGATAATGCCTAGCTGATACTTCTTACCAGTATTCCTTATGTTGCCTCCACCTGCAGAAGTCCATATTAAAATAAGTCATGTGAACAGAGCCTACCCTTACTGTGCATAAATATTAAAGGGGTTTTCTCACCATGCTGTTTAACTGCATCACAAGCATTTTTTTTTGTATCCCCTGTCAGGTTATGGGTGGTTCCATAGCAGTGATTAATATATTAGGCTCTCCTATAACTAGCTAAGACATTACAAAAACGTAAGTTCAGGAGATTTAATCTTTAGTAAAAAAAAAAAAAGAAGCTTCAAGTGCTCTGAAGAGTGAAAACAATTGCTTATCTGCAAACAAAAGCTAAATCTCCAAACATGGTGATGTTACTCCCTGCTCTCTGTCTAATCATGAAGGAAAATTATAGATGTAACCAGAGAAACTGTTATGCAGTCAGAGCAGATAAAATCTCTCTTATCTCATGATCAAGGTGACATTAAAAGACTAATGTATTTGGAAAAACTACCGGTCCCTACATGATGAAAGCTAATATTTGTAGTGGGAAAACCTCTTTAACACCAAATACATTTAGAAAATGTGATTACTTGAGAATCCAGAGAGTGCTTTCACATGTACACCAGATGTGGGCAAATACATCCCTGTCGCGTCAGGACAGGGAACCATTGATTTTTACTGGTTTCTCTTGTCTTGGTGATGGTTTTTTGGTAATTTAAATTAAAAAATATATTTTTTTTCACCTTGGTATAGGCGGTTAGTGGTCTTCACTCTCTCTTTATGCGTTAGTTAGTGAGGGATGATATAGGGTTTCTAGATAGGTTCCTGTGTGGGGTCGCCCTTTTTCGGGGCGGGTTCTCCGCTTATTATTAGTTTAGGTAGGGTATAATAGGGACTGTGTTAGTTTTCTATATAATTTTTTATTAGTATATATTAAAAGTTATATTTTAATTGTTTATCTAGCCTGAAGGTATCTGTGCATTTTGTGGTTCTTTTCAAATACATCCCTTGTCAGAATTACCAGAGCGCCAAACTATTTTCATGAAATCCCTTCCACAGAAGCAGAACAAACCATCTTCATTAAAGAAATACATCATAACATAGTGAACTGGTAGTTTATGGCATGTTAGCTTTCACTTCCTCTGTCTTTTCTCTTGTGACTAGACTAGACAGGGGGAGTTTCACCAGTATAATTTATGCATCAAGAGAAAAATCAAAGTAAATTAAGTAAAAGAAATGTTTACTCTGTGATTTACAATGGATTGCATTCAAATGTGTAATTTTCCAATTCAATTTCACACAGATGAGTTTTTAAAATGTTTTTTTAACCAAGTTCCTTATGTGAGTTACATGTACAATTCTTTAAAAAATACTAAAGATCTGACAAGGATAGCTGCTTTCTTTAGGAAAGGATCCCACTCTTGCTCATTCACTTGAATGCAACTAAGCTGCAACTCCAGCCATTGTGGACAAGAGAGTGGCACCGTTTTCTACTTTCATACAACCCTTTTAATCATGTAAGCAAGTACTTAAAGGTGTTGTCTCGCTACAAGGATTGCTTTTTATGTTAAAGATCTTGCAAAAACAAGTCACTTTGCAATATATGTCCATTAACAGTATCCTACCTATTCTGAGATATCCCCTCTTGTTTGGGCTGCATCAGCTCCTCAGGTCACTATAGCTACAGACCTGTTCAATCTCTCATGGTAGGCTACAAGCACTGGTTGCTATAGCTACAGACCTGTCTTTTACTGCAGCCTAGTAGAAGTCAGTAAACACGCCCCTGAATTAAAAATGAAACCAAGAAAACAGCACTGAGGTAAGATGAATCAATGTAGTAAGACAACCCCTTTAACATAGGTAAAGAGGTAACGTGCGCAGCGCTCATGTCACAGACTAGTTTTTTGTGCTCACTAAAATTATTGTTTGTAGAGTAAAGCTCCATCCATAAAACCATAGAATAAATCAGTGCTGATCAGGCTAAATACTTGTAGAATGGAAATGTAGCTGTTCTCCATTGCTCACATACAGTATCTCACAAAATGTGTACACCCTTCACATTTTTGTAAATATTGTATTATATCTTTTCATGGGACAACACTGGAGATATGACACTTTACAGTGTATAGTAGTCAGTGTACAGCTAGTATAACAGTGTAAATTTGGTGTGCCCTAAAAATAACTCAATACACAGCCATCAATGTCTAATCCACTGGCAACAAAAGTGAGTACACCCCTGAGTGAAAATGGACAAATTGTGCCCAAAGTGTCAATATTTTGTGTGGCCGCCGTTATTTTCCAACACTGCCTTAACTCTGCCTAACATGGGGTCCACTAGAGTTGCACAGGTTGCAGCCGCTCAACATCAAGTAGCTGGTGGATGTCAGAGATCTTGTGCTCATCCACCTTCTGTTTGAGGATGCTCCACAGATGATCAATAGGATTTAGGTCTGGAGACATGCTTGGCCAGTCCAGCACCTTTACCCCTCAATTCTTTAGCACGGCAGTAGTCATCTTGGAGACATGTTTGGGGTCGTTATGTTGGAATACTGCCCTGAGGCCCAGTTTCTGGAGAGAGGGGATCATGCTCTGCTTCAGTATGTCTCAGTATATGTTGGCATTTATGGTTCCCTCAATGAACTGTAGCTCCCCACAGCCGGCAGCACTCATGCAGCCCAAACCAAACACCCCTCCATATGCTTGACTGTTATGGCAAGACCCACTTGTCTTTGTACTCTCACTTGGTCTCCGCCACACACACTTGACATCTCTTAACAATAAAGTTGATTCTTGGTCTAATCGGACCACAGGGCATGATTCCAGTAATCAATGTTCTTAGTCTGCTTGTCTTCAGCAAACTGTTTGCGGGCTTTCTTGCATCTTTAGAAGAGGTTTCCTTCTGGGATGACAGCCATGCAGACCAATTTGATACAGTGTGCACTATATGGTCTGAGCACTGACAAGCTAAAACCCCCCCCACCCCCCCCACCCCTTTAACCTTTGCTGCAATGCTGGCAGCACTTGTGTCTATTTTGAAAAGACAATCTCTGTATATGATGCTGAGCACTTGCACTCAACTTCTTTGGTCGACCATGGCAAGACTTGTTGTGAGTGGAATCTGTCTTTCTTAAACCACTGTATGGTCTTGGTCACTGTGCTGCAGCTCTGTTCCAGGCTGTGCCAATCTTCTCATAGCACTCGGCCCATCCTTATGTAGAGAACAATCCTTTTTTTCAGATCCTCAGGAGAGTTCTTTTCCTGAAGTGTCATGTTGGACTTCCAGTTGACCAGTATGAGGAATTGTGGAGAGCAGTAAATTTTCCCTCAAGGAGTCATGTGACTCGTTAGTGTTAAACTAAAGAGTCATATGACGCCGTGAGGGAAATGGCAAATTGGGCAGGGGGAGAGTTTACAGAGTTTGGCATTTTCACTATTGTAGTTCCAGCACTTTAGACATTATTGCTGTGTGTTGAATTATTTTTGAGGCACACCAAATTTACATGTTTTTACAAGCTTTAAAATGACTACTTTACCTTGTATCAAAGTGTCATATCTTCAGTGTTGCCCCATATAAAGATGTAGTACAATATTTACAATAATGTTATGGGTGTACTTTTTTTTTTTTCGATTCAAGAGATGCTTTATTGAGAGGTGATAAGATATAAAAAAAAAAAATCCCAAACGGGAGATTTGGGAACTCCGAAAATGCACGTAAAAAAAACAATTTTTGCAAGGAAGTGCGGCCCAAAGGGCCCCAAAAAACTAATTTGAAGTGTATTCATAATTCAAACAAAAAAATCGGTGCAAGAAAAAAAGGGCCTTTATGGGAGGCAAAGGGTTTAGTATAACAGGCCCAATATAGTCCCTTGGGATAACCAGATGTAAAACAGCCCAAAAGGGGAAAGCAAAATGATAAAAATTTTTTATACCTTTATAAAACAATACATTTTCACTTTATGTATATAGACAAAATACATACAAACATGAATACGCAATGGCAAGGTACATTTTAAGTGGAAAGGGATAAAGGGGGGGAAACGGGAAAGGACACATAAAGGAAGAGAAGGGGGGAAAAAAAAGAAAAAAAAAAAAAAAAAAAAAAAAATTTACAACATCGGTTTTACCCATTTTTAACAGCGAAAAACCTTTCCCAAAACGAAAGAATCAAAAGTGGAGTCACGATTTGTTCAAAATGTAGGAAGTTGGGGGGGCGCGGGGGATTTTAAAAGAAGGTGACCCAAAAGGGGCCCATGTCCTAAGGAGCTGTTGCACCCGATCAGGGAAAAGGGGGCCCAAAAGGAGTCCCCCAAATTTGATAGATAGGGGAAAAACCTCGGACACCATTCTGAGATAGTAGGTGGGTCAGCGGATCCCCATTTCCTTTAGGGATGTTGGGTCTTGGAGGCCTGCAACAAATGGCGGAGAAAAAACGATTTTTTATAGGCCCGAAATTGGGGGAATAAAACAGGGAAAATTTTAAAGGCTGCCCCCGGGGGGTTTTGGGTAACCCCAAAGCTAGTGGTCCTGTTTTAATTGTAAAAAAATTGCATCCAGAAACTCTTCAATGGGACTTTCCCCACCAGATATGTCCCATGGTGCCCACCTCCACCCCACACCCCCAAAGAAAGTTTTCTGGCAAGGGGGGGAAACCTTTATGCCAAGGGAGGGGACCCTTTTAACCACCGGGAAGGAGAACCTTAAAAGACTTTTCCTGGGCCCCCTAAAAGGAAAATCCCGTTATGAGTAAGGGTGAAGCGCGTTCCCCTTTGGGGCTTGCGAGAAAAGAAACTGCAGTTCTTTTCCTAAAAAGGCCCTTACAAAAAGATGGTAATGTGGCCCGGGTGGGCAGGGGGAAATTTCCCCTATAAAGGGAAGTTTTTGGACATGCCGCGGGGGGGTTTTTTGGAAGGCACATTTTTTCAAAGGGTAAAAGAGGTCTCCCAAAATCCCCGTTGTTTTGAAGGAGTTAAAAAGGGGCCCGTATTTGGGGGCATTTTGAAAGAAAAGAGGGGATTAGACGTTTTTTCCCCGGGAAGGAAGGGACGGGGAGTGGGGAATGTAAAGGACCCCCGTCCCGGGATTTTTTGGAAGCAAAAGTGGTTTTTATTTTGGGGGCCCCGGGGAAAAGAGGAAGCTTCCAGGGGAGGGAAATGCAGGATTATCGCTACAGGAAGAAACGGCCCAGATCGTTCGTTTTTTTTTTAAATTTATAAGAGGATTTGAAAATTTGGAATCTTTGGGAGCGTATGACGCGTCGTAAATGAGGTTGGATCCCTGGTCAACCAGGGTTCGGGCCCAAAGTTTCCCAAGGGGGAGGGGAGGCCCAAAAGGGAAAAAGGGGAAAAAACTGTCCCACCCAAATGAGTCCAAAGGGTTTACCCCCCTCCCGGGCATCCCATGTCCGGGCCCGAGATTTGGCCGCCCCCAATATAATTTTTTCTTCCCAGTTGGTGGGCCCCCAAACCCAGCGTTTTATGTCTTTTTAAACGAGAGTAAGCAAGTCTCGGTCGATGGGGAGGACCAAGTGAAGTTGGTAAAAACGCTAAACCTTTTCCAAAAAGGGGTTTGGGAAATTTATAAATGGGTTTGGTTTGGGGGAAGGTACTTTTGTCGGGGGGGATTGTCATTTTAAGGATTTTTTCCCTTTCCCAAAACAGGAGAAACCCCTCGCTTACCGGGCTATTTTAAACCCAAAGGTTTCCTCCAAAGAATGTCTAAAAATTCAGGAAAAGAGTTTGGTTTGCCCCCGGGGATTTTAATGCCTGGGTTTGGTGTTTCCCCGCGGGGGGGGGGGTTTTGGGGGGGAATTTTGGGGGGTTGGGGGGGGGGAAAAAAAGGGGGAAAATTTGGCGGCCCCTTGGGTAGGGGGTTATTTTTCATAGGGGAAGCCCAATATCCAGGTTTTTCCGATTTGGAAAAATTAACAAAAAATTTGGGAAACCGGGGACCCAAAAACGCCCCAACTCGGACACAAACCCGGTTTTTAGACTTTCAGGGGGTTTCCGTTATAAAAAGAAAGGAAGGGTTTCATCCGCGAAAGCAAAATTTTTTAAATTCTTTCCCCTCGGCGGGAGAACCCCTTTAAATGTCCGATTTGGGGGAACAAAATGGCAGAAAAGCAGGTTCCCCATCCCCAGAACATACAGGAGAGGCGAGAGTGGGCACCCCTGTCTTTTCCCCCGTTTTTGAAGGGTTTTAAAGGGAGTGAGAGGGACCCATTGTCTTGGTCCCGCGGGAGGGAGAATGTTTGGGGGGGGGCCCCAAAATTCTTAAAACAGAAGAGAGGCCCCTACCCCTTTTAGACGCCGGAGCGGTAAAAAAAGGCGGGGGCCAAGAGTTTCCTGTAAAAGGCCCTTTCTCGGCGCCCCAGGGAGGGGGGACCTTCAGGGGATTTTCCCCTTGGGCGGGGGCGGGGATAAAATGATGTCAAGCGTCTTTAGGGTATTGTCGCGGGCCCCCCTTTTCCCCGGGGGAAAAAATCCCACCGGGTTTCCGGGGTTTGGAATGGGGCTGGGGAAGGAGCTTTTTCCCACCCTGTTTCCCATAACTTGGCATATATTTTGATGCCCACATTTAGAAAGGGGAAAGGGGTCTATAACTGCCACAGGTTTTGTGGGGTCTTTCCCCGGTTTAGGGATCCCCGCGATTTTGGGCCAGGGATGATTGGGCGGGGGAAAAAAATTGTTTGCAAAAGATAAAGTTGAAGGCTTCTAGTTTTTTAGGGGAAAGGGGAATCCTGGAACACCCTAAAAAATTTCCCGGTGAAAACCTTTCGGGGCCCTGGACTTTCCCTTCCCGGGTTTTGGGACTTTTGATGCCCCAAAGAAAAGCTCCTGTATGTAAAAAGGGGTTTCCAGTCAAAAACGGGCAGACCCCGGGTATTTAAAGGGGGAACAGGTTCGTAGTGAAAAAAGTCCCGCGGGGGAGCTAGGGAAGGTTGGTTATATTGTAAAAGGCAGAGTAGAAAGAGTAAAAGGGCTTTTTTTGTTTTCCGTTTTTGGTGTAAAACCAAAGGCCCCAAGAAAACCGATTTAATGCGGGGGGATTTTGGGACCTTGAAATTGAGGCTTTAATGCTTAGCCAGCATAGGGCCCCTTTTTATTGCCTTTATTCAAAAAATTTTTACTACGGCCAGTTTGCAAGAATCTTTTCCCAAGAAAATTTTTTAAAAGCGGGCTTAAATTCCCAGCCTTGCAGAAGAGGCCCTGCTAACATTTCCGGGGTAAAAGCCTTTTTTATGTTTGGTTTAAAGGGCCCCTTCCCCAACCGTCGCAGCCCCGTTTTTGCAGTTTAGAAGCCCTACCCCTTTTAAATTTCCCCGCCCCCGTGCCTGATCAAGCCCCCCGAGCACACATTTTGAGTGTTTTCCCCCTTCACACGGGGACGATGTGTATGGGAATGACCCTTTTGGGAAGTGCTCAAGGGATTGGCATAGGTCAGAGACACTTACAGTGCCCCAGGAGGGGAAAATTCATTCAGGCGCCATAAACCACGCGGGCCCCGGAGAACAAAGGGAAACAAAAAGCCCGAAATTTAAATAGGGGGTTTGGTCCGCCCAAAGGATACAAACCTTTTAAAATTGGTGGACAACCAGGGAAAAAGGGCCCCATGTGGGGACCTTTTATAAAATCTATGCGTTTATAAGAGTTTTTTGGGGGCGCTGTAAAGAATGAAAAAGTCCCTATCATGGGGGGGTTGAAGGCGCCAGGGTCGCTGAGCGGAACAATTTGAGGGCCCCTTGACCTTTTTTATGGATCTGTGGGAGAGGGCGGTTTTACCTGATAAATTTGTCTAGAGGGGGGGTCCAGGGTCAAATTAAAAATCTCCCCCCCCAAACACGACAGTTCCCTTCACTATAGGGGTCAGAATATCCTTTTCAATTTTCGGGAAAAAAGGCAAATTTGCCCCGGGTTTGGGGGGGCATTTTACTTTAATTTGGGTGAAGTCATGACCCTAAATTCATCAGAGATGGATGGGGGGGGTTATGGGCCCCCAGGGGACCCACTCGACTTTCCCCAAAACACAAATGCGCGGGGGAAATTATTTTTGGGGGGATGCCACTCCCTTGGATTTTGGCCCTTGGATTTTTGGAAAAAAACCGGGTTGGGTATAAAAATTTGTTATGAAACGCCGGGGCAGGGACCAACTTTAAAGTGGGTTTTTTTAAAAAAAAAAAGACTTTTCGGGAACCCTTTTCGTTTGTGGAATGGTACAAAACACGGGCCCCCTTTTCTGGGTTTTTTTTAAAGGCCCCTTTTGCATTAAAAGAGGCTACTTTTAAGTTAGAAAACTTTTTTAAAGAGATAAAAAGACAACCAAGCACACACACTCAAAAAAAAAAAAAAAAAAAAAAAAAAAAAAAAAGGGGGGGGGGGGGAAGGGAGGGGCTAAAAAAATTTGGAAAGACAAGGGAGGAAATTTCCCAAAAGCAGGGCACAACAGCACCCCCGCGGTTTGGAACAAAAGTCTTGACTATATGGGAGTCCTTTAAGTTCCCTGGGACTGAGGGTTTTGGACCCTATTTGGGGGACAAAAATCCTTTTGGGGGGGAAAGAAAAGAAGGTGAATAAAAACCCACAAAAGTCACAGGGTTTGGGCCCCGTAGAAATGGAATAGAAATATAATCAAGATGGGGGCCCTTAAAGGGCCTTTACACAAACAAAAAAAGAGGGGAGGTCTTATTTTTAAACCTAAATTGAGCCCAAAATTTCGCCCCAGAAAAAAAAAATTATAGTACAATACAAAAGGGAAAAAAAGGGTCACAAAGAGACCCTGGGGACGACTAAGCATGTATCTATGGTAGGATAGTATAAAGTATTAGAGAAAAAAAACTCAAAAAAACCTTAATTCTGTAAAGGGAAATGTCGCCCAAACTAGTGGGGTTTCCCAAGTAAAAGAGGCCATACATTACAAAAATCAGAAAGGTACCAAAAACCCCCCGAAAAATCCACCCGCAAAAGGGGTTTAAGTTGGGTTGGAAAAAATGGCGATGGGGTCCGCCCGGGCAACGTTTTGCGCGTTCTTTTGGGCAGGGAGTGGTTTCCCCGCCCGTGGTAGAAGTGGGCCCAGCAGGGGAAAAGGGGTGGGAGTGGGCCAGGGGGGAGGACCAGATTTTGGGAAAGTTTAAAGGGCCTGAAGAAAAAGGGCGGGGGGTCATCAGGGGAGCGAAGAGAAAATTTAAGTCGCCCCTTCGCACAAGGGGGGGCGAAAAGGGGGGCCCCTTTTGTATGGGAAAGTTCCGTTCCTTGAGGGACCTGCAAAAAGGGGGTTTTAGGGCGGGGCCCATTGCGCTAGCGGGTGTGTCTGGAGGATCCTGTGTAATTTGTATGGGGAAATTTACATATCGGATCGTCTGTTTTGCCGGGGGGTTTTCCTTAGGGTGTCTTCTTTAAATTGGTTAGAAATGTATTCTACAGAAGGAAAATCCCCGGGGGGTTTTTGGGGGCCAGGTTAGGGGGCGCAATCCCCATGTTTCTCTGTCCATTCTAGAATTTTGGGTTTGAGGGGCGCCCCCGGAGGTCGTTGAATATTGTGTTAGAAAAAGGTTTAAAAGTCTGCAGGCAGGAAAAGTTTCAGGTAAAAACCCCCGGATCCCTTTTATTGGGTTTCCCGGGGGTCCTGTTTTCCAGGTCGTCTAGGGTTTTTGTTGAAGGCATGTTCTGGGTGGATGGGCTTGTAGTAGATTGCAAAACTTGAAAAAAGAGGCCCCGGCTGACTCCTGGGGTTTTGTCAAGAGTTTGGAAATTTGGGTTTAGCTCAGTTAGTTCCTTTCGGAAAAAACCCCAAATTCCTGCTTGCACTCTCCAATTATTTTTGCCCCAGCCAAACCCCGGGGGGGATGTCCGCTTGACAGCAGCGATGCAGAAAATTGGCGGGAGGTTTCCCCGGGGGATTGGTCGGGCTTCAGAGGAAAAGTGGCGGGTTTTTGGGTGGGGGGGGAAGAAAACTTGGTAGGTTTCTGAGAGCAGGAGCGGGATAGAGGAGTGGGCCCCGGATGACGGAGCCGGGGCCCCTGGGGGACCCGTTTCCCGGGGGGGTGACAATTTCGGGGGAAACTGAGAGGTTTTTTAAACAAAATGGGTAGGCGACGGGGGCCAAGCCTGGGCCGAAAACATGCGAAAATAGGAGAAGATGCGTTAAATCCCCCGGTTGTTCTGGGAGGGGGTGTGGCTGTTCCCACCCACGGTCCCCGGTTTGACCACTGTGGCGCCCGGGATTTTCACCGGGTGAGGGATTTGGTTTTGCCACCCTGTTAAGGGGTTGCGTAGGGGTTTGGGAGGTGCAATGGTGGCGGGGGAAGCCTTTTTGTGGTAATGCGGTACAGGACATTGGTGGGGAGTTGCAGGAGGGTAGTGTCCCTGTTTTGAGGGGGGAGCCCGGGAGGGTGACAAGGCCCCAGGGGTGCCGCCCGCACCCGGTTTGCAGAGGGCAAGGACACTTGCAGAGGAGAGGGAAGGGGAAAACTCCATTATGAGTGGGGCCAAACAGAGGTGGAACCCCGATGAACCCGCAGTCAGCCCGGGGGGAGGAAAAGGGGGTGGGAAGGTATTGGGGTTTTTTTGTTGGGGGGTGGCAAGGGTCCCTTGTTTGGGCTTTCAGGTGGGGCGGCAGGGGCAGTGTCCCCTTTATAAGAAGGGTATTGTCCCCAGCCCCCGTGTGGTAAACCCGAGTCCTGAAGAGGGAAGAGGGAGTGGGAAACCAATCCCCCTGAAAGGGTTTACCGCTGGTGCTTTGTGAGGTCTTCTAGGGGGCGCCTGGAGGGCCGGCTGACAGGGGATCCGGGGAGGCAAATAGGGCAGCGCTGGACGCAGCGCCCGGGGTTTTCGGCGGCCCCTTCCCCCCTTGCGAAAATCAGGGCAGGAGGCCGGACGCAAACAGCGCTCCGGGGCTCCGCGAGCGAGGACCCCCCCTCTCCCCTTTGGGCCCGAGGCGCCCGGGGGGTTTAGAGGCCCTAAGGAGATGGGGTCCCGGAGTCCCGGGGGGGTCCTCGGCAGTGCGGGGGGGGGGTCCCGCTCTTGAGGGGAGCAGTGCGCTATGCGGGGGTGCCCTTTAACACATGGCGCCCCCGTCGCCATCTTGCATAAAATCCCCGGACCCCGGGGTTTACCCGGGGGGTTTACCCCTGGGCGCAAGAGTTTTCCCCATATTCCCCCTGGGAGGAAGAGGGGTGAAAACCCGGGGGTTGATTTCCCCTTCTTTTGGAGGTCTTCCCCCTGGAAGGGGGTGCGAGTTGCCAGAAAAATGAAGTTCTCAACGGAGCCCCGTTGAGATTTCGGCACCCCACGCTGCCATGGAAACCCAAACCCCGCCCTTGGGTTTTACCCTTTTTTTTGTGGATTTTTTTTACGTAAAGAAGCCCCCAAAAACACTAATTTTTTATAGGGGCACATTATCCTCACTTTGATAAATTTTTTCTTTTCCCCACACGGTTTAAAGCCGAGCTTTTTAAATGTGCCCCATTATTACAAGCAATTAACTTCTGTTGGGCAAAATTTTAAATTGAGTGGGGGGAAAAAAATGTCATCAATAAAATTGGCCTTTCCAAACTGCTTTAATTTTGGGAAAAATTACTGAAGGGGGTGGGGGATTTTTCAAAATTTAAATTTTAATAATTTACTTTTTTGGTGGCCAGAAAAATCCGTTTTTAAAGAGAATTTTGAAAATGATCTAATTTTCATTACTCAAAAAAGGAGGGCAGAAAACCCAAAATTTCATGTTAAAAATATGCCCCTGTGCCTCCACTTATTAAGAGTCCCACTCATGGTGCGGCTGCTGGCAGGGTGCATTCTGTGTTCTTTTTGGCAGCTCAGCTTGGCGGTACTGAGATCGGAAAGGCACTGCCAGTTAGGACACTAGGGACGTGAAGTGGCCAAGCTCTAACACTACAGTCAATGGATAAAGTAGCAAAAATGTTAAAGAGAACCTGTCACATAGTTGATGCCCCCTGGCTGAGGGCAGCATAAGCTAGTGACAGACATGATGTTTCCAGCGCTGTGTCCCTTATTCTGTAGTTTTTGAGTATTTAGTGCTCAAATCTGCAGTTTTCAGCCGGAAGAGAGTCAAAGAGTCAGTTTTTTTCATACACCGCCCACCTGAGGCTAGCCCCGCCCACTTCAACTGATAAACCTGTTACTTTGAATAGGTAAAAACAAGTGAATAACTCAGTGGGCGGGGCTAACCTTTGGTGGGCGGGGCTAACAGCTGCTCATGAATAAGATTTGAGCATTAAATACTCTAAAACTACAGCATCTTACAGAATAAGGGACACAGCACTGGAAACAGCAGGTCTGTCATAGCTTGTGCTGCCCTCAGCAAGGGGGGCATAACCTATGTGACAGGTTCCTTTAAAGAACCCGTGTTGACTGGGGCAGAATTATTTAAACTATCTAGTACATAGCGGAAACTTAAAGGGAACCGCTCAGGTGGTTTATGCTGCCCTATCTGAGAGCAGGATGTGGTAGAGGAAGAGACGCTGAGCTTTGTGATATGCAGGTTTATATGGTTTGGAGCAGGATTTCTGAGTAAAAAGCGGAGAAAACACTGACCGGACTCCTTAAGAGACAGCGAGAGTCCTGCTTTCCCCACACTGTTAATCACTGTACGTGGGAGGTATCAGCAGTACTTTCAGTTTCACTTTTACAGATTTTCTCTGCTTTATACTCAGAAATCCTGCTTCAAATCAGCTTCTCTCCCCCTATTGCATCCAGATAGGGTACCATAAGCCACCTGACAGATTCCTTTTAAACAGTCTTAGCATGCGTCAGATTTATCACAGTGGCTCATGCTGTAGGATAAATTTACTGCATGTTTAAACTTTTGTTGCCAATTTTTGACACTTGATATTGGTCTGGAAGCTACACCCTCCTTCTGCAAAAACCATGCCCCTTTTGGATAAACCACACACCCCACCTTGTTGATCAAAGAGCAAAACGTGTCACAAAATGTCTAAAACATAATAAAAGTGGTACTCCAGCTCTTTGGTGCAAACTGTGCTAAAGTTGTAGCAAAAATGTACAGTAAATGTGCTCAATTGTTACAGCGCAAAAAGAGAAGGTCCACAAACCTCAAATCTTCCAGGGGATTTTATAGAAGCCTTGGGCAGCTTTTCGGTAGGGAAAAAGTTGAAAATTCAGTTCATTTTAGGCTATATGGCAAAGCACTAGATTAAAGGGGTTTTCTCAGCATGCAGTTTTAGTGATAAGCATATATTAACTTCAAGCCACTACTCTGACAAAGCAGGAGATTTTTATCTCTAACAAGATTACAGACCAAAACCTGTTTTCAGTCTCACAGACAGTCCCTTTTTTTTAAAGCAGCTAATCTTTTTTATCTAATTAGTTATTTAGAGTCAGTCCCCTCGTCTGTCCATGGGGGGTGACTCACTCCTGTCTCAGCTAATCGATAAAGACGTATTTTGGTTGCAGGTTACCACAGAAACTTGTGTGCACTATGAAAGCTGCTAAAATGTCTCCATCTCATGACTAAAATAAAATCTATTGACCAATGTATTAAGAAAATATCCCTTTATGTTGAAAGTTGATCTTTGTAGTGAGAAAAGCCCTATAACATGCATTACCTGCAGTAGACCTATGTGAGGCATCCAGTCTGTCTGGATGATGAAGATGGAATATTGCAATCTGTCCCCCTTTAATGTGTAGGGGGATCTTAAAGGGAACCTGCCCACATAGGTTTTCCCTTTCCTTACTGAGGACAGCACAAGCTAGTGACAGACTGCTGTTTCCGCGCTGTGTCCCTTTTCTGTAAGTGCAGCAGTTTTAGAGCATTTTCCCCTCAAATTTATTCATGAGCAGGTGTTAGTCCCGCCCCCCAAAAGGGGCTAGCTCCGCCCATTGACAGTTATTCACATGTTTCTACCTATTTAAAGTAATAGGTTTATCAGTTGAGGTGGGCGGGGCTAGCCTCAGGTGGGCAGGGTTTAAAAAAAAAAAAAAAACTGACACTCTGAAGGACTCTTCGAATGACTCTTCAGGGGGGCAAAAACTATGTGACAGGTTTTCTTTAAGTTTAACACTGCCAAGGACATATATAAAACATCATGATTTTAAAAGCTTACCATAAATACAACATTTTGGCTTAAATCTAGATTTCATACTAAATAAAGCCCAGGTTCAATATTCTAGATGCCATATTTCAATGAAATGTACTCATCCCCCACCTTCAAGGTGCCATATAAGGATGCAGTACACTTAGAATCAGGGTGCTGCATGAAAAGCATACGTCCTGATTCTCCGTGTCTCTAATGGTGTGATGAATGAGGTGCAAGTGACAGCAAGGAGAAAGATCACAGCCTGTTACTATGATCTCCCACACAGTAAGCCTTCCAAGGAGAATTGTGTGTTTTCAATGGTTGTCACATTTAACAGGCCTGCCCAAAAGGAAGTGAGATGGGTGAGCATTGTAATCCGACTGTTTGCCAATAACTTGTAAAAAGGGTCGCACAATTTTAGGCCTATTCAGTTTGGGTAAATAGTGAAAATATAAGCATTTTTACAAAGGGCAGAAGAGTCACTTTTGGACTCTTTTAATTTTAAACTTGTATTCATAGTAGGGTTTGTGCCTCTAATATTTTGCTTTGGTTACAATTTTAGCCCTAAACATGAATTTGTATGTATTTTTGCAAAACCATATAAAGAATGACCATGACTGTTTAGTGCTAGGTGCCATCTACACAATATACCAGCTGCCTACATTCAGAAACATATGGGTGTAGAGGCATAATTAATTTTATGTCAGGTCTATCGATTGTAAGCTCTTGCGAGCAGGGTCCTCACACCTTGTGTCTCATCTGTAGGTAGCTCTCACTGTGTAATGTCTGTCTTTTGTCTGTAAATATACCCTCTACATTGTAAAGTGCTGCGGAATATGTTGGTGCTATATAAATAAAGATTATTATTATTTTTTAATGCATTAGTCAATGTGAAGAATTACCCTTAAGTGAAAGAGTTGAAAGTAAAGCAATAAAACTATAGCGGCACATTGCATAGCTCCTAGGTGTAATGTATTCCATAATTTTGATCTAAATGGTTAGCATCAATGAACTTTAGGTTGTTAGTGAATGAATGGAACTAGAAGTCATAATGTAATCATGTAAAAATAACATGACTGCAGCACAGTATGACAATTTGCTGAATATTATACAATGATTTTAAATTTAATTTCTAAAGGACCTACAATAGCTAACCAAGCATGATGAAATTCTCCCATGAATCACAAAAATGGGTTTGTACAAACCAATAGAATTTACCGACCTTCAATAAGAATGGCTATAAGAAATGGGCATAGTAGTGTAGCTTCTGCTATGAAGATTTTACATGGTCATACCCCACATGGCTGCACATTAATATGAATAAGTGGACAAGCTGATCATGACAAATTTAATTAATATAGTATAAGGGTGCTTTCCCCACAGGTGCATTTTTTTGTGCAGAAAAGCACAGCAATGAATACTGTACGTTTCTGCACAAAAAAAAGCATCAAAACACAAAAAAGCACCAAAAAAAAAGCACAGTATGAATGCACCCTTAACAAAGGTGTCATTATCAGCAATAAGTCAAGTTACGACAATCAGTTAGTCGCTAGACCATTGCTGTCCCACAGGTGGAAGATGACGTCTTAAAGTCAGCATAAAATCATTGGGCTCCGTTTAGATGTAAAACCCAAAAATCATAAAGATTTGTGTGTTCTAAAAAGATAATGTACATGGGTTTTCAATTGTCAATATAATAATTATCATGTGAACAGTTTTGGAGGAGAACATTGTAAAATTTTTGTAGGAGAAAAAACTTACTTTTTGGCATATCTCCAGTTTCTTGATGCGGAAACTGTCCTGCTTCTGTCTTGGCAAGGGACTACTTTCATCCCTCTCTATTACTGTGGAATCCTCAGAAGCTGCCAAAACCCGATTTAAAGACTCCAAGGGATCTGAAAACATTGCTGCTGAAAAATCGGAGAACGTAACTCCGTATTCTTATGTTGTCCATTTGGCAATTCACTTTTTAAACTGTTCATAAGAGGAACTGTAAGTATAATCCTTTCAGCATTGACTATCTAGATTAAAGTTCATCTGGATTTGGGCAGTCTTCCTCCTCTCTTTCGTCATCACCCTAATTGCTGTTCCAGTGAGATGGACCATTTTCCAATTTGGCCGTTTGTTTTTGGAGACTCATCCACGTTGGATCCGCGTTAACTAGGTCTGGCTCCACGTCATCATCATCTTTTTCATCAATTTCTTTTTCAGTATCTTCCTTCTCATCGTGATCTTCCCCTTCTGAAGAAACATTACCTGCTAAAACTGTAAAAATAACTACATTTAAAAGAAGCACCACAAATATCATTTATAACAGAAGGCATGACAATGTGATGGATCCGCTGCCCTGACAGAACAGCAAAAAATAGGGGTGTCGAAGATTCCCCTTCTCCTGCACATACAACACATTTAACCCCTTAAGGACCCGGCGTTTTTTTTGGGTGACATGTTCGTTTTTCCCTCCTCGCCTTCTGAAAGCCATAACTTTTTTATTTTTTCCACCTACATAGACACATGAGAGCTTTTATCTTGCGGGACAAGATATACTTTCTAATGGTGTTATTCACTATACTATAGAATATACTGGGAAACGCAAAAAAATTCCAAGTGGGACAAATTGTGAAAAAAAAAAGTATTTTCACCATGTTTGCGGGGGGTTTTGCTTTTAACGGCGTTCAATCTTCGGTAATATAATGTGTTATCTGTATTATACGGCTGTTACGCATCCGGCAATACCAACATGTAGGGTTTCCGTTATGTTTTGGTACCGTAAAAAAATTCCAAACATTTTCTATTTTTGAAATTTGCGCCACGCCGCCATTTTGTGCGACCAATAACTTTTTTTTTTTTTTAACATTAGATTTTTATTATGATTTAATATTGTCTTACAGGCATTAAAAGGGTTTAAAATGCAAAGGGGTGCAAACAATGCACGAGAAAAAACAACAGGTACATAATATAACAAGAAAGAAAAGTAAGCCATGTATCGTCATTTAAAATTTTGTTTAAACCTAAACCCAAAAATTTTCCCCAATAGAGAAATTTTGTTCCCATTTTTACAAATGTCACAGCTAGAAAATAGGTAATATTAGAAATGCACAACCCCAAAATAATGGGGAAAAGGGGTAAATTAAAATGTCCCCTTTAAGGTGAAGTTGCCCAAATTTTCCATTTGTTTTTTTTTTGCTTCTGGATCAAGTGAGGGGGAAACCAAAAGGGGAAAAAGGCGCTATGGTTTTGGGTATTAACCCTGTTTATGACTTCCCTTTTTAAAAATTTGGGGAAATGTGGGTTTCCATGAAGACTTTGGGAAGTCTGGTGGCAATGAGGATTTTGGGGTGGATAACCCACGGGGATGGGAATGGTATGTTTTCCCTTTGAATATTTTAATAGTGCTATTTTTGGCATGGGCTGAACTTTTGGAAAAAAACAAATTTTGGGTCAGCTGCTAGCTTCCCCCCCATAAAAGCCTGGAGGTTGGGGAAAGTCCACCCCAAGTGCAGCAAGGGCCAAACACCACCACACCCCCCAAAACAACTAGAGGGGCCTGGGAAAATGGGGTTTCAGTAAGAAAAGGGGGGGTAAGGGGACCAAGAAGGGAATTTTTCCTTGTCATGCAAAATTTTTATTTTAAAGATTTTGGGTGTTTGGGAGTAGAGGGGGGTACCGCAGGGGCCCCCCAATCCCCATGGGGAAGGACTTTGAAAAATTCCTGTTCCCATTTTTAGGACATAATCAGGGTTTTGGGTTTTACATCCCTCATCATTTTAGTGGGCAAAGCTGCTGCGAGCCCCTTTTGTGAATTGGGTGCTCCCAAAAAAAAAATCGGTTTGGGAAAGGGTTTTGGCAGGGGAGGGGGGAAAAATTTCCCGGTAAAAAAGGAAATGCCCCCTGTTTTTCAGGGACAAAATAAAAAATTTTGATTTTGGTAAAAGGGTTTTTGGGGGAAAAGGTCTGCGGGAAAAGACTTAAAGAATTTCCCTCAGGGAAAAAAGGTCTCCAAATTTTAAATTTAAAATCCCGCTTGAAATCCATAAAACCAAACGGTGTTGGGTTTGCACCATATAAGTTTACAGGGGGCATTTTTGGGGTTTCCCCCCCCCCCCCCCCTTTGCGATGGGAAAAATTTAAAATTTCGGGGTCAAGTGGGTGGGGCCAAGTTGTGACCAAAGGGGTTGCGCATTTGTAACCTATAATTTAAGGCTTAAGTGGTTTGGGGAACCCCAAATTGGTTTTGGCCAGAAAGGTAGTCTTTTATAATCCCCCGGGGCAAGGTTTTTGGTTTCTAAAAAATGGCCCGTGATGGAGATGGGGGGCATTTCCCGTGGTAGAATGTTGGGTTTTAAGATAGAAAGAAATATTGTATGGGGATTTGGTTGGGAACCCCCATACCTCCATAAATGGGTTTTTGTTTTTAAAAGGTTTTGTTTTTTTTTAAACGGGGGAACCTGAGTCCATAAAAATTTTTGAATAAGGGGGTTTTGGAAATTTGGGGAATTGCTTGCCGGAATAATTAAAAGGGGAAATGCTCTTGCTATGTACTAAACTTTGGGGGGAAAAGGGGCATTTTTGTGAGATAATTTTAGTATCCAAAGGGTTTAGGGAAAATTTACGAAATCTAGAAAATGGGCAGCGACAATGCTTTAAATTAAAAAGGGCAAACCCAATTGGATTTTTATCGTTTGGGTTTAGGGTTTGGAAAAATTTTGACCAAAACCCCAAGGGATGTAAGAGAGGAAAACCAGACCAATAAAATTGAGGTGAATAAAGCGAGCTGGAGTGAAAGGCGGGCCAAAAAATGGGGAATTAAATAGTAGATTTAGTTATGTTTTGTTTGTAAAAAAAAAAGAAACCCCTGAATAGAGTTGGGTATTTTCCACAAAAGAGGTATGGAAAGTCTTTCCGGGGGGGCCGACATATGAAAAGAATATCAAACCCGCATATAAAACTGGCCTTATGATATTACCAAAAAACGTTTAAC
>JAODAL010024447.1:0-60564 GCA_025379985.1 Phyllomedusa bahiana | reverse complement strand
CGGGGGTTTGGGAAACCGTGGACAGTAGTACTTGGGGCCCATTGTACTACAGCTGGATAAAATTTCCCCTTTGGAAAACAAAGTCTTTTTTTTTTTCCCTTTAGAAATCCATTTGGGTTTCTCTGCCCCAAATTTCCCTCCCCATTTTCCTTTCCTTGGGGCTTTACCGGGTTTTTTTGGAGATTGTCTAAAACGGGTTTTAACCCTGGATTCAATGCATTTTTTCCCTGGTTTTTCTTTCTTGTTCCTTTTAATTCTTTCCTTTTTTCTTTTCTCACCTTTTTTTTTTCCTTCTTTCTTCTTTCCCCTTTTTTTTTCCCTTCTTTTTTTTCTTTCACTTTTTTCTTTTTCCTTTTCTTTCTTTTTCACCTTCTTTTTTCCCTTTCTTTCTTCTTTTCCCCTTTTCTTTCCTTCTTTTTCTTTCACCTTCTTTTTTCCCTTTTTTCTTCTCACTTTCTCATTCTTTTTCTCACATTCTCATTCTTTCTTTTCTGCTTGGTCAGCAAATATACACCCAATCCTGTTCCCTTTCTCAAATCTCTGAAAAGAGGGCTGTGCCCTTTGCAGCCAAGTCTGCTTTTTAGGTGCCTTCTATTCCACTGTCTTATTTTCCCTTGGGTTTTAGTCTTAAAAAGGGGCCATTTGGGGGGGGGCCCATTTGGAGGCATGATCAGAGTTTTAAAAGGCTTCTTGATTCTTGAGGGGCTTTTCCCTAGTGCCCTGGAAACCTCGGGGGCCCCCTTTTCAGGCCAAAGTCATGGGCTGAGTCGGTGAATATGTTCATGGTTTCTTTTTTGGCGAGTTTACAAGCTTCTATTCCCACCCCCGGGAGTTAAATTTTTTGGGGCTGGCATTTAAAGGGAAAAATTGCGGGCCTTCCGGTTTCTTGAAAGGTTTAACCCGAAAATTCCTGTAGGGGAATCTTTCTTGATGCCCCGCATTCTGGATCATCTGTAAAGACAAACTTTGTCTGGGCTTTTTTTCCATTTGGATGTAAAAACAGTAGGAAGAGGGGAAAGGTTTCAGCCTCTTTTTGTTCAAGACGTCATGAAGGGTTCATCCGCTGCAGTCGGGTTTCTTCATCGTGGGTAAAATATCTTCTTTTTTCCCCCCTTTGGAGAGAGGAAGAAGAGTGGCGGGGTTTTGAGATTTTAGTTCACCCTTTTTTAAAAAGTGAAATTTTCAGGCATAAAATTGGGCATTGTGTACAGAGAGGGTGTTTTTACAAATTTTTGGGGTTGCTGCGACTGTTTCAGGACCCCTTTTTAGATAATGAGGAGCCAAAAAACATTGCCGATGGCCAAAAATGATGTCTTCAGTTTTTTAAAGAAGATTTTGTGCAGCAAGGTGTAGGCTGAGGAAAGTAGGGAAATTTCGTGCAACGGATAAATTTGCAAGAATAGTACCCAAGGGAGGTTCATCATTCTCCTTTGTTTTTGTGTCTTTACTAGGGGTTGAGCGATTATTTGGCCATGGGACATCGGTCGAGGGTCGATAGTCGCCCAAACATCGACAACTTTAGTGGAATGGTCGAGGGTAGATTATGATCGATGCCCTTAAAATTTCTATGGGAGAGCAAAAAAACCCCTTATTCTTACCCCCAAAAACAGGGTGGGGGAAGCTGGAATTAAATCCACAACAGTCAAATGGATAGCACTAAATTTTTAGGCAACAACTTAGGTTTTTAAAGCCCCCAAAAAAAAAATCACAGCCCTTTTCATTTATCCCGGGTTTTGCCCCAAGGCATGACCCTTTAAAAACCTGAAAGACACAAAAATTTAAAAAAAGTCCCGAAGGCAGTTGATTTAAAACCCTTCATTGTATTTTTACGGGAAAAATTGAATTTTTCCTTTTCCTTGGAAGCAGATGACCCCCAAAACCTGCATGACCTCCAAAATTTAAAAAAGCCCCCGGAAAAAAAGGAAAGTCTTTCAACCCCATTTTATTTTCAACGGCCTTTAAACCCTATTCTTTTCCTGTACCCCGGGTTGGGGACCTTTTAAACCCTGTTTTGACCCAAAGTTTAAAAGTGGGGGAAAAAGGGGAGTCTTTCAACCACCATTTTATTTTTCCCCGGACATTGACTTTTACCTGTCTGGGCCCCACAGCATGAGCCCCCAAACCTGCAGGGACCCCAGATTAAAAACGGGGCCCGGAAAAAGGGGGTCTTTCAAAACCATTTTTAGTTTCACTGGAAATTAGACTACCCCTGCCCTGGGCCACAACAGGGCCCCCAAAAACCTGCATGACCCCAGATTAAAAAGTGCGGGAAAAAAAGGGAAAAGTTTTTAAACCACCTTTTTTTTAATTTCATGGACTTTGGGACTATCCCTGCCCTGGGCCACAGCTGGCCCCAAACCTGCAGGGCCCCCAGTTTTAAAAGTCCCGGAAAAAAAGGGAGTCTTTAAACCACCATTTTAGTTTTCACTGGGACATTTACTGTCCTTGTCCTGGGTACGCTTGCCCTCCGTATGAGGGGGGCCCCAATTGAGCTTCACTTTGAAAAAAGGGTTGGTTAAGCCCCTTTTTCCCCCCCGGGTTCCCCTTTTTTTTGGCATTCTTTTTCCTTTTATAAACCCGTGCTGGGGGGAAAATTGTCTTTTTTACTTTTTTCTTGTCGGTGCTCCTTTCTCCATGTCCTTGAATAACCTATTTGGGGTAAATTTTTCCTGTACCCCCTTAAAAATTCAGGGGGTTTTTTTTTACCGGCTTTTTGAAACATAATTTTTTTTAGTAGTTTAATTTAGAAAAAAAAATTTTTAAAAATAGGAGGGAACCCCAAACATGTCTTTGTTTTTTTTTTTTAAAATTGTTTTAAAAGGGGTTTGTCTCAATACAGGGTTTTGTTACCCTATGAAAAGATTTTGGGGAAAAAAACAAGTCATTTTCCCAATATGTTTCCTTTAAACCAGTGCCCTTTAACCTTTTCCCTTTGTTTCTGCCCCAGCCCCCCAATCCCCCCTTTGAGCCACTTTGGGACAATTGTAAAGAAAAAATGTCTTTTTGAAACAACATTATTTTTATTTTTAGGACCGGTTTTATTATGGGCTGATGTCAAGCAAATCCCCCCAAAAAAATTTAAAAACAGGGACCCTTGACCCTTTTTGGGGACAATTGGGAAGAACAAATGTTGTTGGGAAACAAATTTTTTTTTTAATAGGACCTGTAGTATAGCTAAATTTCAAATAAAAAATCCCCCAAAAATTAAAAGCATGCCCCTTGACCCATTTTGGGAAAATTTGTGAAGAACAAATGCTGTTAGAAAACAACTTTTTTTTTTAATGGACCTGTAGTATTGCTGCATTTTAAGCAGCCCTAAACCCCAAAAAATTTTAAAAAATGACTTCTTTAAACCCCTTTTTAAAAAAATGTTTAGGGAGGGGGAAAAACCCCTTTTGAAGGGCCCCCTTTCTGTTCCAAAGGACCATGATTTTTGCTGTATCTCACGGTACATGACCCCCAAAAATTTTTAATATGACCCTTTTTCAGCCAATATTTTAAAAAATTTTGAGGGAGAAATGCCACTTAAAAGCCCATTTCTGGGTTTCCCAAAGGGGCCCTAATTAAGCTGTATCCACAGAAAATTGACCTCAAAACCATTGGCCCAAAGCGGGAAAAACTTCTAAAAATTAAAAATGAAAAATAAATTTGGGAATTTCGGGGGTTGTCATGAAAAAATTGGTGGGCTTTTAAATCTTCCCCACGCAAAACCCGCAAAATTGGGAAACTGGTTTGGGGAAAAAAAATAAAAATTTCAGGGGAAGAAAATGATCATTTTTTTTAAAAAACATTTTTACAAAAAGGACCATTTCTGTTTGAAGGGGGAATGTGAAGTAGACCGGCAAACTAATCGGTGAACCTCGGGCATTTGTGGCTCACACATCATCAGAGATCCATTCCTGATTAATCTTGATGAAAGTCAAATGTTCCACATTATATGTGGAAAGCCGGAGAGGAGGTTCGTTTGTCTGGAATGACTCCTCCAGCTGTGCATGAGGTCCGCTCAGATATGGACGCTGGCTGCTGGCAGGACAAACACCTCTATGGGCGTGATGAGCAGCTCGGCCATTCGCATTTTGGATATCCCAGAAGTCTCATTGGGTCCGGGAAAACAATGCAAAAAAATTGGTGTTGAGACACAGATAGTCGTGCACCATGATCTTAAGCTGATCTTGGTGTTTGTTGGATGTGTGCCCTGCATTGCATGCGTTGGTGATGGGCGGTAGGTAACAAAGATTGCCAGAGGTCACCCATTAGGTGCTTCTGCAACCTTGCCTTCTGCTGCCGATACGCCTACTTGGCACTTACTGCTGTTCACGTTGCTGATGTTGTTCACCGTGACATTTGGGGAACGTGAAGCAGATGAACAGATCGCTCTCAAGTTGATCAATCGCAAGGTCTCCATTTTCTGCATTTTACTCTCTATATGGGTGGGTGAAGGAAAGTGCTGATTTTTGTTTTGTACGGGGATCCAGGGAAGGGTGGCCACCCAGTAATGTTGTTCATTTTGATGGCCTTTTATGCGAGGTCATGTTGGAGGAAATGGAGCATCCAAGGCACTCATGTGAGAGATGGAGCCTTGATTTCCCAAGCATCTGGGTCGAGGGGCCTCTAGCAACGATATTCCTCATCCTTCTACATCCGCCTCAAATTCGCGCCCACCTCTTTCCAAGGGCAGGGATCCGTCGGTTAACCTTCGGGTCTAGGAAAACCTTCTCCTCCTCCTCAGCTGCCTCAGGCACAGCTTAAACACAGCCATGACTTGCTGAGATGATGCACACTGAGAGCTGATGCGCCACCTTGCACTAGCTTCTGGACCACGAACACCTGCTAATGAAGACCGATGGAAAATTGTGAATACTGTCGGGCTTGTGGATATGACGGAGGAGTAAGGCTCCGTGTCCGCCATCTGTGTCCGTCTCCTCCTCCGTCGCTTGCGGGGACCTGTTGTTTCAGTGTGTTTCTCCCACGATCGTTCCAAGAACTATGATCACCCAATGCTCATGCTGACAAAGGGGCATTGTCCGCACTGACCATTTTGGTGGCTTCTTCAAAAAACTGGCAAGGATGGATTGAAGAAGCTCTCTTCACCTGCCTCCACTCTCGGTGGTTTTCAACACCCGAGGTCCGTACCGTGCTTGTAGGCCATGTGTCACTTGTTAACTGGTTAATGGCATTGCGCTGCTGCCTCAATCGCTGGGAGCATGTGGAAAGGGTGGAATTCCAGCGTGTTGCCACGTCAAACATGGATACGGTTGAACGGGGGGGGGAGCCGAGCTGACGCTGCAACGCAGCAGGCGGGACGAAAGCTGGTGCGAAGGCGGGGGATGTGCGAACTCGACCTCGAGCCTTCTTCAGCAGGCCAGTCAGAACCGGGTAGTAGCTCTTTAGAAATTCTGGACGACAGATTCATGACATGTGCCAGGTCAAGGGATGTTGCTACAGCCTAAAGAATCTTAGGGCGGCCAGCAGAATTTCGCCCGTATATCGCACACCACCTTGCCTGGCAAAGGTTCTTGTCAACCAGCCAGAGCATCGGTCTCGTTGCTTAGAACCAGTCCACAGTCCGACCTGTGTGTGGACGGTCTCTAAGGCAGGATTAATTTCAACGTGCCTGGTGTCTCTGGGGCTCGTTGATGCCACAGAGGACTTGGGGGATGAGCCCCTGCACATCCGCGGGTTTTGGAGAGCGTGCGCCGAGCCTGAGAGCAAACCGTCACCCCCAGAGAAAATCCAACCAGCTACCCAGTGAGCTGTCCACTGAGAGTATAGCGGCCTTGGCCGTGCTTACATAGTCCATGTGTCGTTGGTGAGATGGACGTTTACAGACACAGTGCAGACATCGGCTTGAAATTTTTAGATGACACGTCGGCTGCCAGGGCAGGGACGGATTTTCGGCAAAGAAATGCCTGCTCGGCATCTGGTATGGGTGCAGGCGTAGGGCCATGGACTTGGCGGAAAACCCATCTGTGGTCACCAGGACGAAAAAAAAAAAAAAGGCATCTTTCCAAGGTCTCATAAGCTGGCAATGCCGGACATTCTGGCTTTTGGCTTTTGGGATGGTTTGGTTAAAAGTGTTTTCTCTGCTCCCAAACCTGGAAGACAGATAGCTGGCTGTAGACTGGCCGCTGCTGTACGGCGAGAGAGTCGTCAAAACTGGCGGAAGGAGAAGTTAGGATGGGTCTCTGGCGGTGCTGGTGGTACTCGGGGCGACGGTGGGAGGGCTGAAGCGGAGGCTGTCCTATATGACTTGAGGCATGGGCAGCAGTGAGGAACGCTTGGTGGTGGCGGAGGAGGAGCGGAGACAGAGGGTGTGACAGTGGTGGAGGGCACTGCTTTTTGGCCCAAGTGTTCCCTCCAATTTCAACTCATGACATTCGCTGCATGTGACTAGACATGTTGGTGCGTGGTTAACCACTTAGGTTCTTGCCTCTACTTATGCGTTTACGGCAACAAAAGGCGGCATATGACATCGCTGGGTTGAATCAGAGGTTGCTCAAAGAGGCCAGGCTTGAGAGGTCTGGACTTTTTGACGGCGATAAGCGAGGAGCGGGGGTTTGCGCTGACCGTGGCTGGGGAATCATATCCAGCGGAACTCTCTGGACGCCCTCTCCTTTTTGATGGGCGGGGGGGAGGGACCCGTTATTGGACACTACCCCATCGTCTTCCTCTACGTCCCAAGGTGATATGAAGCGCTCGCAAGCAAATTATGCTGAAAAGACCACGTTGGGATCGCAATGTCGTCATCATCTTAAATTCACAACACAGGTGACTTGGTAGTCCTGACTTTCTGCATCCAGAAGCTTGAGGGGGGGCTACAAGCAAGGGGCCATGCAAGGCGTTGCCGGACCGTCCGCCGGGATTTTTGCCGATTGACAGGCTTCCTTTCACCTACTCTGATGGCATCAGTAACTGGGCGTCAGAGCAGACTAAATCTTCTCTTGAATCTTTAACATGCCTTCTGACCCCCACAGCATTTTTTGTTCATCAAAGAGGTCTTCAGACAATGGAATTATCCACCAGTGGTGGGTACACGAGTTGACATTTGGGCTGCTTCATGTTGGACGGATGCTGATGTTGCTGATGACGACATTTGTGGTATTTACTGCGAGGACGAGGGGGTAAGACTGCTAGATCGCAGGTTGCATTAACCAACTGAAGGACAGGATTTGTGTGGCGTATGTCGTGTTATTAGATTAAGGGCCTGGACCCAGCGATGACAGGCATGACGGGTCCTGCAACTGGACGAATCGTGGCATGCGTTGTTGGTCGCCAGGCCAAGGAAGAGCACCTTCTCTCGTACCTCTACCATCCACTGTGCTACCCCCCCTCTTTGCTCGCTTTCCACCTGCATTTCGCTCCATGTTCAGAAATATTAAAAAATTTGAGAAGGAATGGAATAGTTTTGGAAAGTCTCTTATTAACAATGACAGGCAAATCAAAGCTATTCTCAAATCCCTCTAATCAAAAACAAAAATTGCGGGATTAAAATTTTTAACTGCAAGGTGTCTTTCAACAAATCGAAGGGCAAAAGTCCAAAAAACCGTATCTGTTATTTTTTGGATAATAAAGGTATTATTTGAACCTTTAAATTCACCTGTGGGAATTAGAATTCTGTTTTAAGATTTACTAGATTCTTCCAATAAACAATGGGGGTTTGTGAAAAGTAAAAAAAACCAAACTTTTATGTTTTGGTATAAAAAAACATTTTTTGCACCTTTAAATTTCCCCTGTGGTGAATATAAATTGCTGTTTTAAGATTTACTAGAGCTGCGTCAAAAAATGCTGGGGCGAAAAAAGTCAAAAAACACGTAATTTTATTTTTGGTAAAAAAAACGTATTTTTGCACCTTTCAATTCACCTGTGGTGAATATAAATTGCTTTTTTAAGATTTACGAGATTCTGGTCAATAAACAATGCTGGGTGCGCAAAAGTCAAAAAAAACCGTAACTTTTTTTTTTTTGTTATAATAAACTATATTTTTTGCACCTTTCAATTCACCTGCGGTGAATATAGAATTGCTTTTTTAAAATTTGTAGTGTGCGTAAATGAAATTTGGGGGTTGCAAAAGTCAAAAAAAACGTAACTTTTAGTTTTGGTTAAAAAAAAAATTTTTTTTTGCACCTTTCAATTCACCGTGGTGAATATAGAATTGCGTTTTTAAGTTTACGAGATGCTTTCAATGAACAAGCGGGGGGCAAAAGTAAAAAAACACTAACTTTTTGTTTTTGATATAATAAACATATTTTTTGCCCCTTTTAAATTCCCTGGGGTGAATATAAATGTGTTTAAAAGATTTAGTAGTGCTGCGTCGATAAATAATGCGGGGGTGCGCAAAAGTAAAAAAAACACTAATGTTTTTTGGATAAAAAAGGTTTTTTTGCACCTTAAATTCACCTTGGTGAATAAAAAATTTGCTTTTTTAAAAGATTTCGTAGATGCTGCGTCAATAAAAAAACGGGTGCGAAAAAGAAAAAAAACGTAACTTTTTATGTTTTGGATAAAAAAAACGATATTTTTTGCCCCTTTTAAATTTACCTTGGTGAAATAAATTGCTGTTTAAGGTTTACGTAGAGCTCGTCAAGAAAAATGCTGGGTGTCAAAAGTCAAAAAAAAAACTTTTTATTTTTTTGGGTATAAAAAACGAAAATTTTTGCCCTTTCAATTCACCGGGGGTGAAATAAATTTGCTGTTTTTAAGATTTTACGTAGATCCCGTCAATGAACAATGTTTTTGGGCAAAAGTAAAAAACACGAACTTTTATTTTTTGTTAATAAACTTTTTTTGACCTTTCAATTCACCGTGGTGAATATAAAAATTGCTTTTTTAAGATTTACTAGATGCCTCAAGAAAAATGCTGGGTGGCAAAAGTCAAAAAACAGTAACGTAGTTTTGTATAAAAACGTATTTTTGGCAACCCCAAAAAACCTGGTAAATAAGATTGCTGTTGAATTTACGAGGTGGTAATAAAATGCTGTTTTGGAAAAATTAAAAAAAACCCCTATTGAAATGTTTTAGATAATAAAAGGGTTTTTTGCACTACAAAGGGGGTTATAAAAAAGGTGTTTTAAGTTTCAGGTGCCAATATCCCGGGAAATATTTCAATGCAAACTGTTTAAAAATAAAGAAAATTTCCCCTACAAAGTCTACACTAAATCTTGGGAACTTTATTTAGTGTTCTTTATAATAGACTTGTCTGTGTTCGCCCGCGCCCCCCCCCCCCGCTCCCACCCCGGAATTTCAGCGGTAGAGGCTGCTTTAAAATTTTCTAGCTAATACTAAAATCCAAATCTCTAATCTAACTAAATTGGAAGGACACGGGTAAAATAAGTTTCTCTGTGCAAAATAGATAATTTCCTGAGCTGTTGGGGCCCGGGAAGCGAGGTCCTTTCCCATGAACCCGCTGAGAGACACTGAGGCTGAAAGGAAACGCTGTTCTATGTAAAAACGAGGGCATGTGATTTTTCCACCAATCGCAAAAATACAACCCAGTCATACTCGCACCACATTCACCCTGCTCATTTTTGTAATTGATTTGCTGGGCCCCCAAAAAATTTCAGGAAGGCCCAAAAAGGCGCGATCTTAAAAAGATGATGCACAGATTTTTAACCTTTAATTTTTCGCATGATCTGGAAATTTGATCACCTAAAAACTTGCCGATTTCAACTTTGTCGATAAAAAAGTCAAAAACATTAATTAACCCCTGGATGTAAATGCGCAAAAGAATTGACAGCCAAAAATGAAGTGGGATTGTATTTAAAAAAAGCGTTTCTTTAAATGAATACAACAAACGGCTTAGTCCCCCTTGGATATTTAATGTGCTTGGGGCAGATATCATTAAAAGAAAATCGCTGCAGGACGCACACTGGACTTTAGATTCAATACCCCCCAAAAAAAACAGAAATAGAACATTAAAAGAACAATTCTGGAAAAAACTGAGACACCCCCCCCAAAAATGCTGTATAAAAAAACATTCTTCCCTAAGAGATCACAATCAGCCCCGGAGCACCCTTCCCGACAGTACTGGAGGGTGACTCCCCCGCCGGGCCCGGACTTATATAGTGCTATGTCACGAATCCCGCCGGTTTCTGATTGGCCTCATCTCTGCACATGTCATGTAGGCTATGCCCTTCTTCCTCCCAGAGTGCTTTGCCCCATGTAACACCATGTGCTCGCAGCCATTTCATCAATCAAAAGCACACTTCGTTCCCCTGGTGTACCCCAAACTTCGACTTCGTTCAGAACCGAAGTTTTCCTGAAATTCTAAACGTATTCCACTTCGTTAGAATCAATTCGCCCATCTCTAATTTCCGGGTATGAATAGTGTGAGACAATAAATGAACTCCATTTTCTAAAGAAGCCCTTAGTACGTAGCTCTTTACGCCTCTCGGTCTCCATCCTATTCGCCGTCAAATATTTTTTAATGTTCTCTATTATTAAGGTCACGGGGGTGGTGTGTGCGGTTTCAACCAGTGCAAAAGGAGACAGCGCTTAGCAATCATTATTGCAATATGTATAGTACCCTGAAGGGGGCAGGTTAAAGCCATAAAATGCGTTATGTATAATTTTAAGTTGTGTTTCTCTCCAGAGCTCCCAAATCACTTCTTTTCGAAGTCTACCCATACCTTGTAGAATTTTTTCCGAAAATTGAGGATTGTCAAAACGAGATTCCCATTTCTTAAAGGGTCTCATATGTCCCGAGGTTAAGTCCCAGCTTCTCAGGATTTTGTAAATAGCAAAGTGAAGAACGACCTATGGTAATCTAACCATGAGTCAAACCTGTTAGGGGCACATTCTTTAGATATATTCCTGAGTTTGGACCTACAAAAGGACAGAATCTGCAGTGCTGGGAAGACGTGCATTGGGGGTAAGGAGAACTTCTCCCTCACTTCAGATGCAGTATACCATCTCTTTTCTTCCATATGAATCAGCTGTCTGGCACTATAAACCCCGTTATCCCTCCACAAGCCAAACATGGGGTTATCTCTACCCTGTGGGAACTCCGGGTGTTCCCATAGTGGCATTCGCTTCGATAGTGAAAAAGGGAGATGCAGCGACTTGCGGATTTGTTTTCACGTCACCCTTGTATCTTGCAATAGGATCGAAGACTTAAGTCGCAGTGGGATGGAAGAAATCTTCACATGAAGAAGGGCATGGGGGTGCCACGGGTACATCAGCTCATTTTCCAGTTCGAAATTTGAGTTGTGACTGGTTTCCCCAATCCAATCCAGAATGTGTCGGGAGAGGGACGCTAAGTTATAATATCATACGTTTGGTAGATTCAGACCTCCTCCTTCTACCGGTAGCATTATTTTTTGAAGTGCAATGCGTGGCCTCCTCCCCACCCAAACAAAGCAGGAAAAGGAGCTTTCTAATATCCACATGTATCAACAACAAAGGAAGTGTCTGAAGGGGATATAGAAATTTAGGAAAGGATACCATCTTTATTGCATGACACCTACCTGACAGGGACAGGGGGAGTCCATGCCATTTACGCAGCTGTCCCGTGATCTGCGAGATCAAGGGTGGAAAATTTAAATTGTACAGCGTTTCAAGGGTTCTCCCAACTTTTAAACCAAGGTAAGTAACATATTTATCGGTGGGGGTTAAGTGTATGCCGAGATTGTCCCAGGTATGTTTAGGGAGGAGAGAGCGCAATTCTAATAGTTCACTTTTTGAGGGGTTGGCTTTATAGCCTAATAGCCTAATAGTCTAATCTGCTTTCAGCCTTTGACCCGACATCAGAAGAAGAAGTGTCCAGGCTTCTGCTGTCTGCGTGCCCCACCACCTGCTCTACTGACCCCATTCCCTCCCACCTTGTCCAGTCTATTTCCACCTCCTCCTCAACATGCTCAGCGCCATCGGTATCCAGGACACCGTTCTCTCTTGGTTCTCATCTTACCTGTCTGATCGCTTCTTCAGTGTCTCATTTTCTGGTTCTACCTCCTCTCCTCTTCCTCTTGCGGTTGGAGTTCCTCAGGGATCTGTTCTTGGTCCTCTCCTCTTTTCATTGTACACAGCCCCCATTGGACAAACCATCAGCAGATTCGGCTTCCAGTACCATCTCTACGCTGATGACACTCAACTATACACCTCCTCCCGAGAAATCACTTCTGCCCTGCTACAAAACACCAGTGACTGTCTGTCCACTGTCTCTGACATCATGTCCTCCCTTTATCTTAAACTAAACCTCACTAAAACTGAACTTCTAGTCATCCCACCATCTACTAACCACCCCCACCCTGCTATCTCTCTGTGTGTGTGTGGCACCACCATTTCTCCTAGGCAGCAGGCCCGCTGTCTTGGGGTTATACTAGACTCGGATCTGTCCTTCACCCCATATATCCAATCCCTTGCCCGATCCTGTCACCTGCACCTCAAGAACATCTCCAGAATCTGTCCTTTTCTCACTGTGGAAACAGCCCAAACTCTCATTGCTGCTCTTATTCTTTCTCGTCTTGACTACTGTAACTCCCTGCTTATCGGTCTCCCTCTCTGTAAACTCTCCCTCTCCAATCTGTCCTGAATGCAGCAGCCAGGCTTGTCTTTCTTTCCAGCCGCTATACTGATGCCTCTACCCTGTGTCAGTCTCTGCAATGGCTGCCTATTCATTACAGAATACAACATAAACTAATCACTCTCACCTATAAAGCTCTCCACAGGGGTGCACCCCCCTACATCTCCTCCCTCATCTCTGTCTACCACCCTACCCGGGTTCTGCGCTCTGCTATTGATCTAAGACTTACCACCTCACTCATCCGAACCTCCCATGCCGTCTACAAGATTTCGTACATATTGCACCAGTTCTCTGGAACATGTTACCCCATGTGATCAGGCACACTCACAACCCTCGCAGTTTTAAGGGTGCTCTGAAAACCCATCTTCTTAGACAAGCCTATCAAGATCCCTAATTGTTAAGCCCCCAAATTCTGTCACATATTCATTGTTGTGGTAATTGTAACTGCTATATAAGTTGATAATTAAGGCATCCATTTTACATTATCAGCCGCCGCCATTTTAGATAAAGCTGTGATTCACTAAAATCATTTTGACAGCTGACACTTCAGTATAAAAACATGGTATTTAGCTAGGAACATCAGCTATTGACTTTAGAAGGCATAGTATTTGTATAACCACAGATTGAGGGTCAGAATGACCTAAAAATGTTCTTTTCTCAAATACTGTATCTAGGTGAAATGTTATTTCGGATTAATCATTATAACATGTTATAAGCTGTCAGCATTTTGTAATAAACCTGATTAATAGTAACGCAAGGCACACCTTATGAATCCCTATTGGTTGGATCATAATGAAGCTGTATCACTGATTGGATTGTTATGTAACCACCTGTTTTTAATGAACACGCCTGAAGCATTTAAAAAGCACTGTGAATTATAATAAAATTATTCCGATCAAACCTTGATTTGAATCCAACGCGTTGTCATTTGATCGTGGAAGACTGAGCAGGCCCAAAGCCTGGGGAAAAATTCCATAACATTTTGGTGTTTCGCCCGGTTCAAGATACCCAAGCTGACGAGGACAACAGGCAAAATTTGAAGCAGGCTTGACGGAGAGAACCCGGTTATTCTGGCCAAAGTGGTGAGTTTACTACCTTTAAAAATATCGGCTTCTCTCTAGCAAGCTTATTTTGGCCCTGTTTCCAAGTCAAGGTACTCTTGTTGATAGTGATAGTTGTTAATTAATAATATAGTATACTGCTTCACTCTTCCATGTATCGTAAGTATTAACCGGTTATAGAGTTATAGGGTTATAGAGTTATAGAGTTATAGAGTTATAGTAATATAGTGTGTTTTTGCTTAAGTATAGAATCATTCATAGTTTGTCATTTTTGCATGTTAAAGTATTGATTTTTCTAGGAATCTGGTGTTTGTACAGTAGAATTGGCTGCCAAACTGGCATGTGTTCTCTCTCTCTCTGTTTTTTGTTTTTTGCTTAGGTGCACCTGCCATCTTGTGGTGAGAAATATTATTGCTTTAATAATTGATTGATTTTTATGCATTTCTTGTGGGCTATATTGATTGGTATACTCATTTTAGGTTGCATATATATATTGTTTCTGATTCATGAATACTATTTAGCTGTAAGTATAACTGTTTATCACAACAAGCAACGTATACAGGTATAAGATAAGAATTAAGTTAGTAGAATAGTTATTTTATTTTATTTTATTTTGATTGTATGGTGTATTATTGAGACAAAAGGCATTACACAATTTCCATGAGTTGTCAAATTTAAGCGATAGTGAAAAAGATTCACTGAAGCACAGGGTGCTTGGAGTGAAGAAAGAGGAACATTTGTATACAAATAACCACTGGTTGATCTGACGAGATCCATATTTTTTCCCCAGTAAAAAGAGGCTTTGAGAAACAGTGACCATGGGTAACACTTGCAGAAAAGAGAGTTCTTTCCTGCAAGATCCCAAAGGAGAAGGGGAAAATCAATATGTTTTGTATACAATTCAAAGCCCAATGACTCATATGTTAAAAACATATGGAGTAAATGTACACCATTATTGGAACAATTGGAAGTTGTGTATGCCTGAACTGCCTGATGAAGGGACATGGAACTTAGAGTTATTATATGATATAACTTCTTGTTGTAAGAATAAAAAAGAAAGAGAGATGTGTTATAATTGGATAAGTGAGGCCAGAGCACAACAGAAAGCTTCAGAAAAATCCTTAGATAACACTATTTTAACACCAACAGTCCCTGCAAACAATTCCGCCATAGCAAATACAGATAAACCACAACAGCTAATGAGCATAACTGATGAAGATGATGACACCTTCACTTGTCTAGTGCATAGTATACGCAGTCAGATCAAAAGAGATCTTACTGTAGCACTTTCCAAGGCAGACACAAGCATCACTGACACTGACCCCAGCTCTTCAAAGATGGAGACTTCACTACAGACACCCAAAACATCAGATAGTGATCACATAGTCTCAGCCATATACCCATCTCTGCCTATAGCTTCATCACCTGTATTTGCTAGTGCTCCACTCCTGGAATCTCCTAGGAGTGGACAAAAAGAGGAGGCCATGGATACATTAAAGGAAAAAAACACTACATTAGGAGATAATTCCTCACTCACGGGCACATTCACCCCCCTGCCACATAAAAGTATACATCATAATTTGCTATTACATCCACCAGCATATGATATACATGTCTCAAGTCCTTTAATGGGAACGGGATACACTCAAATTGACACCTCAAACATCTTAGAAGGTGGCAGGACACGTAGTGGGATTCAAAAGGAGGGAACAATAAAGTTGAATCCAATACAGACAATCACAGGCCCAAAAGGAGAGGAATGGACCATGAGAAAGCCATATACGCCAAGTGATTTGTTAGGCCTAGCAAAGCAGGTAGGGGATTATAAAAAGAATCCAAAAGAAGCTTGGGAATTAATACATAAGATGTTTGTGACTCATAACATGATAGGACAGGATGTTATGCAATTGTTGCACTGCATATTTACACCTGCAGAATATAAGAACCTTCTTAAAAACACTGCTTATGGGGAGGAGCCACCCAATCTTCATGCAGACCCTCAGATAGCCTGGAATATTATTATGAAAAATTACTTTGATGAGTTTAAGAGAGAGGCAGACTGGAAAGCCATTAATGATATTCAGCAAGAGGCCAAGGAATCTGTTAGGGAATACCACCACAGGTTTAGGAAAATTGTTAAAGAAAACAGTGGTGATCGTGATTTAAATGAAATAGTTGCTATGAGACCTTTACTTACTCAAACATTTGTACAGGGATTGCTTAAACATCTTAAAGCCAGGTTAACCATTCAAATTCCCAATTGGAAGTCACTAAGCATGGGAGATATTCTCAGCAATCTTTATGCCCATGAAGTTAACTTAGAACAGGCAAAACTAAAAAAAGAGGAGAAATTGATGCAGTTAAAAATTAATGAAAAGGAAGATCGATTGAAAAAAAACCGAGAAAGGAAATATGTAAATCCCAGAGGTAGGGTAAGATTTAATACTTCTTTTGCCACCCAGGCACATCCTACTTCTATTCCTTACAGGTCTCCAGAGGACTCACGTTGTTTCAATTGTTCAGAAGTTGGGCATTTTGCCAGAGACTGCCAGCAGCCTAAGAAGGAACGCCAAGCCAGACCCATACCCAGAGGGAACTTCTGACTAGACTTGGAAGCTGAAAAACCCCAAGAACCAGTGGTATTTGACGCATTTTTACTTTCACACCATAACTCTGCTTTTTCACAGGAGCCTATAGTTACTTGTGAGGTGGATGGAGAACAAGTCCCTTTCCTGATCGACACAGGCGCTGGATTATCTCTAATTAACAATGATTTTCTTCCAGCTACCCAGAAAAGTGTATCGGCAGTAGGTGTAAGTGGTAAATCTAAACAATATCCAATATCACAAAGCACTTCAGTCACAATAGGCCCCATCACTACAGAACATTCTTTCATCATGTCCGCAGACGCACCGCTCAGTTTACTGGGAAGGGACCTTCTCTGTAAGCTTGGATGTACAATCTTTTGTACACCTGATGGTATTCACATGCAAGTTCCCATTGAGAATACAGAGGACGCGGTATACCTGCTGTATGCTGGAATGGTTAATGACCAGCCAGCAAAGGAAGGAGCCATATTAGACCCAGAAGTTCTGTCCATGCTACAGAACATTCCTGAACATCTGTGGAATACTGATTCTACAGAAGTAGGGCAGATAGCAAACATTCCACCTGTACATGTTGAATTGAAACCCAATTGTCAGTTGCCACACAAATCTCAGTACCCATTAAAGCCAGAAGCTGAAATGGGAATAGCGCCAACAATTGAATCCCTGTTAAAGCAAGGAGTTATTACAAGGACCAATAGTCCATGTAACAGTCCCATACACCCAATCAAAAAGAGTGGAGGAAGAAACACATGGAGACTCGTGCAAGATTTAAGGGTCATCAATGAAGTGGTTGTACCTTTGCATGCTGTTGTTCCGTCTCCGGTAACAATTCTAATGCAGGTACCCAAGGACAGTACACATTTTTCAGTCGTGGATTTATGTTCAGCATTTTTCTCCATCCCAATACACCCAGACTCACAATACTTGTTTGCATTCACCTACAGAGGTCTACAGTTCACTTGGTGTCGTTTACCCCAAGGGTTCTTAAATTCACCTACCATTTTCAGTCAGGCACTACACCAGAATTTGGGGGGGCTGACCCTACCATGTCAATCCACCCTAATTCAGTACATTGATGATTTATTACTTTGTTCAATAAACAAAAGAAACAGCCTAGTGGACACACAAGCGCTGCTTGAATTTCTTGCAGACAACGGACACAAAGTTTCCAAACAAAAAGTGCAACTTTGTAGGGAAAAAGTGACTTACATTGGACACTGCCTTACACCAGGCCACAGACACTTACTACCAGACAGAGTAGCGGCTATACAAAAATTGGACATTCCCTTAAATAAAAAGCGACTGAGACAGTTTTTGGGAATGGTAGGATACTGTAGGCAATGGATACCATGCTACTCCTTGTATGCCGCTCCACTTTATGACCTAACCAAAGATTCTGTGGCTGAGCCTTTTACACACACTGACGAGACCAGGATGGCTTTTGAGGAGCTCAAAAGAGCTCTTCTCTCGGCACCTGCTCTAGGCTTACCTGACTATTCAAAACCCTTCCATTTGTACTGCCATGAAGTCCAAGGACATGCCCAGGCCGTATTGACGCAGATTCATAATGAAGCTAATAGACCAGTAGCTTACTATAGTGGTCAGTTAGATCCAGTTGCAAAAGGAATGCATGCATGCCTTAGGGCCGTAGCGGCTGCTGCATTTGCTGTAGAGAAAACTGCCGAATTGGTATTGATGCATATTCTGAATGTCTGGGTTCCCCATTCTGTGTATGCACTCCTGAATTGTCAGCGTACTAAACAGGTTACTCAGGCTAGACTTACAAGATGGGAGCTAGCGCTCCTTCAACCTAGTCACATCCGTCTACACCGGTGCTCTAAATTGAACCCTGCTACATTGTTGCCACATGGGGTTCAGAGAGAGGAGGGTATTGAGGTAGAGAGCCCCGGTGCAGAAGACAGTTTTGAGGGGAGCGGAGACCATGATTGTTTGGCGCATACCCAAACTATAACTCTGCCGCGCCCAGATTTGAGGGAGGAACCACTTGATAACCCAGACTTAATACTGTATGTAGATGGCAGTTGTCACAGACAAAATGAATCAGGTACATTAACCTCTGGATATGCTGTGGTAGATGATTATACTACTGTGTACGCTGAAACTTTAGATCCCCCTCATTCTGCCCAGCGAGCTGAGTTATTAGCCCTTATCAAGGCTTGTGAACTGTCAGAAGGCAAGACAGTAAACATTTACACTGATTCACGGTACGCCTTTGGCGTGGTTCATGATTTTGGTACAATATGGAAAATGAGAAATTTCTTGACTGCTAAAGGTTCTCCAGTGAGTTATGCAAAAGAAATCTCTAAGTTGTTGGAAGCCATACACCTTCCAAAAGAGATAGCAGTCATAAAGTGTCAAGCTCACACTTCCAGCCATGATCCAATTGCACGTGGAAACCACAGAGCTGACATGGTTGCGAAAAAGGCAGCAAGTAAAATACCTTGTGTTAACATGATGTCTGTAAAAACTGATGTTGTTTCATTACCTGACTTTGAAACTCTGAAAACTTTGCAATCCAATTGTTCTCCACAGGAAAGGGACCGATGGAAGGTTATAGGGTGCACCCAGAATTCTGATGGCCTATGGACTGACAGTGAAGGTAAACCAGTGGCCCCAAAATCTCTTTTGCCGGCGCTAGCGGAAGCTGCGCACGGGTTAACCCATTGTGGGAAAACAGCGATGCGAAATTTGGTTTTCACATACTGGTGTGCACCAGGGTTCACTGTAATAGCTAAAAGAAGGACTCAGGCCTGCCAGGTTTGCCTCCAGCAGAACGCTGGGGGAGCAGTGAGAAGCCCACCTTCACACCTCCCATCAACTACGGGCCCTTTCCAGATCCTGCAGGTAGATTTCATACAACTACCGAAGGTAGGACGGTTATCGTATGTCTTGGTTTGTGTTGATCAATTTTCAGGGTGGATAGAAGCGTACCCCACTTCATCACAGACGGCTACCACAGCTGCTGCGAAGATCTGCAAAGAATTCGTATGCAGATATGGTATTCCAAAGATCATATCAAGTGATCAGGGACCCGCATTCACTGGTAATGTATTCCAGACCATTTGTACTATGATTGGTATAAAGCAGCAACTCCACTCGCCGTACCATCCGGAAGCAAGCGGTATGGTCGAGAGACATAATCGTACCCTAAAAGAAAAGTTAGCCAAATGTTGTAAGGAAACTGGTATGAGGTGGCCAGATGCTTTACCTCTTGTTTTATGGGACATGCGCAGCACCCCAAAAGGAGTGCTACAACTTTCACCTTATGAAATTCTGTTTGGAAAATTGCCTAATCATTCACTCTCACCTCCAGAAACTCAACACTCAGCATTAACAAGTTTTAATGTGGACTATGTGCTACAACTGCAAAAGCAATTGAGAGACTTACATCGTCAAGTAGGGGACACGCAGCCTGTTCCTACTTTTGCTTGTCACAGCATCAAACCAGGAGACTATGTTATGATTCGTAAGTTCTTACGTTCTGGTTCTCTTACAGAAAGGTGGGATGGTCCATACCAGGTTCTGATGACAACCCCTTCAAGTGTGAAAGTACAAGGAAGAGGAACTTGGATCCACGCAACACACTGCAAACGTGTAAATCCCATAACCAAAGACCCCGAAGCCGACGGTCCGGTTGCCAAGCCGGGAAGTGAACCAGAAGATATCCTGAGTTCTACGGCTCTCAAGTGGCTTTTGCCATAAGTCACCACCTAAGTCGCAGCTGGGTCTTACGAGACGATACCCCTTCTGAAGACCTTCCATCGCGCGAAGAAAAGAAGACAAGATGCCCCTTCTATTTAATAAACTACTTGGCCCCAGCCAGCAAGAACCTTTGGGCTACAATTGTGGGAGGGTGGTTGGTTGTTATTCTTGTTATCGCCTTTTCACAGGAACCGATTGGCTCTGCAAGAGCTGAAGATTACTACGATAACATGGGCAGGAAGATGCCTACAGGTGAGAGTGAGGACAATAATGACTACTCCAGGACCCGGAAGAGCACATCAATTATATATAATTGCATTAATCATTATTGTAGACCTAATGGGTACGAGGCTAGATGCATAATATGGTGTTATGATCAGATGGAATCATCAGTAAGGTTTAAAAGAGACTTACATGAACAATTACAAGAGGAATGGGAAAATAAACTACTCAAAATGCACAACACCATAGCTAAACGTACAGGCTTACAAGATTGCTGGGTTTGCACACATTCACCTGTATCCTCACAATCAATGCCTTACATTGCCACCCCTGTCCCTATTGAAGAGCTCATTTTAGAGGAAAATGACACTTACACATTTCCAGATAACTCTAGTCTTTTCAGATTTAATAACACAAAAATCGCCCTACCAATTGCAGGATGGTCTTCCCCTCCATGGTGGGTTGCAGAGCGGGATCTCTCAATGATAAACCCTAAACTCTTATCCATATGTGGAACTGGTTCAACACCCCTCAGATGTAACAGGGTAAACACTACAAACACAGGTTTAGGGTACATTCCCATAGATTTAGACACTTTAGAGATAGTGTTTCGCACAACATCACATCCCTTAGGAGTAGGCAAACATGCTAATGTCTCAGTATTTACAGGACTCACTTATCAACTCATGGATAAGGCCTCTAGTACATTAGTTGAATTAATAAACGGATCAGAATTTGACTCTAGTACCATGAGTTGCAAGGACCCAATCAAAGGCCTTCTCCAAGTATACTGGTGTCCATCCCCCAGAGTACAACCCCTTTTATGGTATGCATCAGAGATAGCATATAGGTTATTCACAAATTTAGGGGGGCAACATATCATACTTCCAGACAACATGTATTATGTATGTGGATCATTTGCATACAAATTTCTCCCATATAGTGGAGTGGGCACATGTACTATTGCAAGATTGACAATGGCTACATGGTCTCTCTCACAAGAGGAAATGGACATCGATCAAATTCCAAGACATACGATCACAAAAAGAACGGAGGACCACAAACCTTTGATCAAGTTCAATCCAGTCCTATATGCTTCAGCCTTAGTTTCACTCCCATTTGCAGGAGTAATCATGGGTATACATAATGCACATAACATCGAGCAGTTAGGAGAGCTTTTTGACAACATTACTGATGAGATTTTTGATGCCATTCAAATACTTAACAACCAAACCAAGTTTCACGCAAAGGTGTTAAATCAACACATCTTGGTGTTAGATTTTCTTGCGGCAAGCCGCGGCGGCGTTTGCATTATTCTAGGCCACGCCTGCTGTAATTACGTAGACACAAATTTTTCAGTCAGAGTAGACTTACACGCACGCAAAATACTTGAGCTAAAGAACAAGTTCCGAGCAGAGCATGACATCGGCCCAGCAGGAAAATGGTTTTCTTGGCTGAATCCAGCCAATTGGTTCAGTGGCATCGGTGGGTGGTTCAGCGGCCTAGCAAACATTTGCACCCACATTTTTATAGTTTGTGTTATCATCTGGATCTTGATCAAAGGTGTTGGGATACTCATCAAAAAGGTTTCAAAGGGACCAAAACGGTCTAAAGGTCAAAACATTATGAATGTTAATATCAATACTGTTGCTGAGGAACAACAAGAGACACCCCTTTTGAACGAATCTCAGGGGTACTATATATTAAAAGTAAAATGAATATTCTGTAATTATCAAGAGAGAGGAATGTTGTGGTAATTGTAACTGCTATATAAGTTGATAATTAAGGCCTCCATTTTACATTATCAGCCGCCGCCATTTTAGATAAAGCTGTGATTCACTAAAATCATTTTGACAGCTGACACTTCAGTATAAAAACATGGTATTTAGCTAGGAACATCAGCTATTGACTTTAGAAGGCATAGTATTTGTATAACCACAGATTGAGGGTCAGAATGACCTAAAAATGTTCTTTTCTCAAATACTGTATCTAGGTGAAATGTTATTTCGGATTAATCATTATAACATGTTATAAGCTGTCAGCATTTTGTAATAAACCTGATTAATAGTAACGCAAGGCACACCTTATGAATCCCTATTGGTTGGATCATAATGAAGCTGTATCACTGATTGGATTGTTATGTAACCACCTGTTTTTAATGAATACGCCTGAAGCATTTAAAAAGCACTGTGAATTATAATAAAATTATTCCGATCAAACCTTGATTTGAATCCAACGCGTTGTCATTTGATCGTGGAAGACTGAGCAGGCCCTAAGCCTGGGGAAAAATTCCATAACATTCATCACTTCCTGCACTTTGACACCCACAGGCACTTATCTGTATATAGATGTATGGTTGGGATGGCAGGTTAATCCACTTTTTATGTATACTACCCCATATTTATGTAACATGGCTGGACCATTGTAAACCAAGCACTTGTAACCATTTGTTTCATCCATACACCCTAATAGATTGAAAGCTCTTGCGAGCAGGGCCCTCACACCGCGTGTTTGATTTGTACGTAGCTTTTTATAATGTAATGTCTGGTTTGTCTGTGCTTATTCCCTCCATATTGTAAAGTGCTGCGGAATATGTTGGCGCTATATAAATAAAGATTATTATTATTATTATTATAGCCCGAAAAAGATCCAAAGTGCTCCAGGAAGGAAAACACCTTCGGCAGATGTTTGAGAGGATTTGATAGAAACAAGAGGGGGTATCCACAAACAGGGCCACTTTGACCGCGATTCTTCCAACCTTGATTCTATCAAAAAGATCAGACTCCTCTAGATGGTGCGCTAGGGGTTCTATTTCAATATAAAAGAGGAGGGGGAAAGAGGGCACCCCTGTTGAGTGCCCTTGAACAATGGAAAGCCAAGGGATAGGAAACCCAGGGTGTGTACCTGCACTGTTGGGCATGAGTAGACTGCCGATAGAAAAGTCCTGAAGTGGCCTCTGAATCCCATTTTATCTTGAACCATCCAGAGCCACCCCCACCGGACATTGTTAAATGCTTTTTCTGCATCTATCGCTACCAAGACTGGATGTCAGGATGGGGGTGTTCCCCCTTTACACTCTCCAACACTGTTACCACCTTTCTAATATTGCCTACAGAGGCCCGGCCCCTAATAAAGCCCTTCTGAGATGACCCAATAAGGAAGGGCATTAATGTTGCCATTCTATCAGCTATGATCTTGGAAAGAAGCTTTTGGTCGACATCAATCAGTGAAATAGGCCTTTAAGAGACAGGGAGGAGAGGGTCCTTTCCTTTCTTTGGTATAACTTTTATATACGCGTTCCTGGACTCCGTTCTAATAAAGCCAGACTTCAGAATGTCATTAAAATAGGTTTGTAGGGTTGGAGTGAGGGGTTCCACCAAGGCCTTAAAAACTTCACCCGTGAAGCCATCAGGCCCGGGAGCCTTGTTAGACGCCAAACACTTTATGGCTGATTGGATTTCTTGAATAGAGACATCGGCATTAAGATAATCTAGTTGATCATTGGTGAGCCTAGGGAGAGACAGGGAGTCCAGAAACCATCTGCCATCCTCATCCATCATGGGATTGGACTCTGAGGAGTAGAGCTGCTCATAGAAACTTTTAAAAGAGTCATTAATCCAATAAGGATCCGAAGTGGGCTGGCCCGAAGGAGTTCTCAAAGACGTGATATGGGAAGGTTGATAAGTCTGGAAAGGACTCTTCCAGCCTTATTCCCGTATCAGAACAAGGTGGAGAATAAATGGGAAAGTTGTACCTCTTCCCTTCTATTCAGCCACAGTTCAAAATCCCGTCTGGCTGACTCCCAGTCATTTCTGGAGGTCGTCGACCCCATCTGCAGAAAAGACTGATAAGCAGATCTTACTTTCTCAGATGCCTCTCTATAGTCTTCTCTAGTTTACATCTGTAGGATGAGGTATAAGCTATGATACGGCCTTGCAGTGGCCCAATATAAGGATAAAATCGTCAAATGTTCTGCATTAGTTGTCGCAAAATCGAACCACCAACCGCGAATTAGATCCACGAACGCCTCCGTTTTTAGCAGGTTATAAGGAAACTGCCATATGAAATTGGAACCTTTAGGGTAAGTGTCTGCAATTTCCAGTATGACTGGGGAGTGGTCAGAGATGATAATATCAAGAATTTCTGCGGATACGATCCTCCTACAGAGATCCTAAGAGGTTAGTACGTAATACAGTCTAGACCCAGACTGGCGCGCGGGAGATAAAAAGGAATATTCCCTACTGTCTGGGTGGAGGTCTCTCCAACCATCTCTAAGGTTGGTGGTGTCCAGGAACTATCTAAGTATATGACTATCAGCTCAACGTTGGTCCGAAGTCTGGCTGGTCACATCCGGGACCCTTTTCCTATCAAGCGCTTCATCTAAGACAAGGTTCTCCCTCCCCCCCACAACTCTGAATGTGTTCTTGTCCGCCTGAACTATTGTGGCCAAATCAGCAAAGAAGGGTCCACTTTGGGCATTAGGGCCATACATGTTGTATAAACTGACCTGTGAACCATTACGGTTAATGACCAGGTGAGACAGTCTACCCTCTCCATCTTAGTCGTGAGATACTAGGGTAAAAGGAAAATTCTTGTGAATGAGTGTTAATACCCCGGCCTTGCCCCCTACTGCAGGAGAACCATAAACATGCCCCACCCAGAGCTTTTCCATGCGATAGAAGTCCTCCTGTTTCAGGTGAGTCTCCTGCAGGAAAACTATGTCAGGAAGATGTTTTTGAGATGCCTGATAATTTTAACCGCTTGTTGGGGGAGCATAGCCCTTTAATATTCCAGGAGATAACTCTCATGGAGCACAAAAGGAAAGAAATTTTCCACAGGGGTCACCCCAAGTACGGGGACTCCATGAAAAATATCGGGTGTTCAAGGGCTTCACTTTGAATAAGCGGGACTCCACCAGTATGAAACCACGATAAATACAGTAACAAAACAAATAGAACCTAGGAAAAAAATATGCAGAGAGGCAGCTTCCCAACCATACTGGCTCTCTTTGTGCGCCGTGATACTTCACCTTTTTCTGGCGAGCGGGTGTTCCCGGAAGGACAAATCAGAGGTCGTGTCATATCCGATTTCAACCCCCCGCACCAAAAGAAAGGGAAGTGTCTATCTGCCAGTGCTATAAAAAAGAAACTATAACAATTCAGTTATACCTGTAACCTATAACTGTAGCCTCGAGGGGAACACATTTTGTAGCAGAAAAGTAGGGTTAAGATTAAAGTACCCTTATGAGTTAAAAGGTTCAGTAATGTTCATGATGAACCCAACTTAGAACAGGGAAAGTCTCTCACAAACTCTAACTGATAGTGTAAATTTGAAGCTCAAACATCACCAAGGGGGTCCTAATAATATATAAAAGGACCAAAAAGATCTCAGTAGGGGCAAAAGTTTGAATTACTCACGACCCTTTAGATAAAGACAGTTCAAGGAATAGTGTGAGGAAGACATCAGGTGTGGCTCTTCTCAGGTGAGTCCAGCAGGAGGCGACGTTTTAAGGGCCCCGTCTCTGCAGCTGGATGGGGGATCGAGGTGAAGTAGGACAGTTTGTTGGTGAACGCCGGACCAATTGATTCCTGGTGGAAGGTGACAACGGGTTCTTTAATCCAGGACCCAAAAGTTCCGTTAAGACGTCTTCCGCTTCTACAGGTGAGGTGAAGGACTTGGGGCCTACATTTGGAAGGTATACTTTTAGGGTAGCTGGATATAGCATTTGGAAACTAATCTCTTGATGGAAGAGGGTGGTGCAAAGCTTAATGAAAAACTGTCGCTCTCTTCTCCCGATGATGATCATGATGATGAAGCACTTGCTTCCAGGGCTGGGACAATGGATAGTCGAAGGTAAGCGACCGCTTAGGGCGCCACTTCATCCCAGGCAGAAAAAGGAGCGTAAGGAGGCATGGACTGGGCTGAATTTTCCATTCGGTGGGCACTTTATGCCTTGTTTAACTAGGGCACCAGAATACCTTGTCCCAGCCTTGCCTGCTTTACCCAGCTTCCAAGTGCAAGCGACTACATTGATTAGTGTTTGCCTGTCACCGCTGTCCTCTTCAATGGTCTCGCTGTACAGAGCCTGACCGCTCGCAACATAACCCCCCGTGCCACTCTCCTCATCACTACTTGCTCGCTTCTGCAACAAGCATCGGATGTCTTCCCCACCTCTTTGCTGCCCACTGTCCTCAAATAGTTTGTCCTCACTGTACACTCACCGGCCACTTTATTAGGTACACCATGCTAGTAACGGGTTGGACCCCCTTTTGCCTTCAGAACTGCCTCAATTCTTCGTGGCATAGATTCAACAAGGTGTTGCAACGATGCTCAATTGGTACCAAGGGGCCCAAAGAGTGCCAAGAAAATATTCCCCACACCATGACACCACCACCACCAGCCTGAACCGTTGATACAAGGCAGGATGGATCCATGCTTTCATGTTGTTGACGCCAAATTCTGACCCTACCATCCGAATGTCGCAGCAGAAATCGAGACTCATCAGACAGGCAACGTTTTTCCAATCTTCTACTGTCCAATTTCGATGAGCTTGGGCAAATTGGAGCCTCAGTTTCCTGTTCTTAGCTGAATGGAGTGGCACCGGTGTGGTCTTTTGCTGCTGTAGCCCATCTGCCTCAAAGTTCGCCGTACTGTGCGTTCAGAGATGCTCTTCTGCCTACCTTGGTTGTAACGGGTGGCTATTTGAGTCACTGTTGCCTTTCTATCAGCTCGAACCAGTCTGCCCATTCTCCTTTGACCTCTGGCATCAACAAGGCATTTCCGCCCACAGGACTGCCGCTCACTGGATGTTTTTTCTTTTTCGGACCATTCTCTGTAAACCCTAGAGATGGTTGTGCATGAAAATCAGCAGTTTCTGAAATACTCAGACCAGCCCTTCTGGCACCAACAACCATGCCACGTTCAAAGGCACTCAAATCACCTTTCTTCCCCATACTGATGCTCGGTTTGAACTGCAGGAGATTGTCTTGACCATGTCTACATGCCTAAATGCACTGAGTTGCCGCCATGTGATTGGCTGATTAGAAAGTAAGTGTTAACGAGCAGTTGGACAGGTGTACCTAATAAAGTGGCCGGTGAGTGTATAGTGGCGCAGAGCCCACAGTAGTTTTCTGGCTGTAGGAACTGAACGGGACAGAGGCGGGTTGAGCACAGGTTAGGGCCTCTGACCTCCTCCTGGGCAATGCCGGATGCACCGACTCTTTGCTGGGGTTGTCAGATGTCATCTGGGAGAAAGTGGATGACCTAGTCAACCATTCAAGAACTGTTGGCTTGGTGGTTAGCACATGGTCGCTGGAAGCTCTGGCCTCGCGGAGTGACCCCTGCTGTGAGGTCCCCTTACTGTGCTGCGACCTGTGCCTGCTCCAAGAACCTACTATTGTGTTCTTTGGCGCTGACATTACCTTTTCAGGCTGTTTTCCCTCTTCAGTTATTTGGTCAGTTTTGCCCCTGTAACTCCACAAAGAAGCGAAGTGTGAAGCGATTCTAATAGCGGTGGCTGTCATCTGCGTTTCATACTAAAACACTGCATTGTATCAAGACCAAACCACGCTCCCTATGCATATTTGAGCAATGACACCCTACAGGTTCTCCACAGCCAGGAAATAGCTGTTTTTTAATGCGATTCACCACAAATAAATTCGGGTCGAAACGATTTTTTGCGGAAAATTCGGCGAATCTGGCGAACCAAATTTTTGAGAAATTTGCCCATCTCTACCAATAACAATATTTATATTATTTTAAAATGATTTCTGATGATTTCTGTAGATATGGTATACATCTCTGATATATTAATATTCCCTTAACTAAAATACAGCCAGATATATAGGGACACATATCATACAGGCAATTAATATTAAACAGTATCCAGGTCTAGTGCTATAACTAGTCTGAATTCCTGGAGGTCTAGAGGCAGTGGAAGCATTATCTTTTTTTTTCTTTTAAACAAAAATGTGTGTATTTAAAAATAAACCTTTAATAATGTACTTAAAAGAGACTTAAAAAAAATCAGCAAAAGGCCTAGAAAGGAAGTGGCAAAGGGTGTCCCAAATTGATGGGTCAGTAGTGGGAGGGGGCTCCCTGACATTGCAAAGTGAAAACAAAAAGGTGAGTGCCCTGTAAATGCCGCTCTTGGCCTACTTATCCCTAATGCCTATCCCCAGGGTAGTTGTGGCAAAAAGGGCTCCCCATCTGGAACCTATCTCTTCCGCACACTCACCCTATTTAAAGTCATAACATTCCAACATGTTTCAATGTCCCATATACATCTCATCAGGGGATAAATATAGGAAAATTTCAGAAAATGAAGATTTTATCATTCTGATACAATTTTATCATTCTGATAAGTTAGTACTCTGGGCCATAGCAAAACACATAGATTGAGGGTTTGGTGTCCACTTAATATAGGATGCACCATAGAAAAAAAAATGTATATGATTCAAGCTTCACCGACTGTAGGAATATATTAAATTTTTGTTAACCAACAGCAAATTGACATTAACGATTTCAAAGACAATAAACAAAAACAAAAATTTCTTTTGGGGGGGGGGGGGGCAAAGTCATGAGATGGGCTTTGGGTACTGACTTGTCATCTACAAAAATCTGATATTGAAAAAGGCTCAGCCCCTACAGAGGAAAAGGTAGACTCAGAGGTAGATGAAGAAGTAATAGAACTCTTGGAGCAAACAGTTAGTGGGCTAAATGTCGAGGGTGGATTATTGGATTAGCAGGAGGAGCCGTGTAGATGGGTTAATGTAGACAGGGGGAGTTCTAGAGGTATCAGAAAAAGGAAGGCCACTTCTCCTCCTGAGATTCCAAGCAAAATTGCCAAGTTGGGTGATAATGTTGGGGAATCAATCTCAGAAATGGCAGCCCTAGTGGACACTGCTCTTCCTAGCAGCCGAAAGAGCAGTCCAACGAGTAGTAGGGGGGATGAAAATGCAGGTAAGAAAAGACAGTTAGTAGTTGTAGGGGATTCTATAATCAGGAAGACGGATAGAATAATTTGTCGCCAGGACCGCTTCAACCGAATGGTTTACTGTCTCTCTGGTGCCAGGGTTCAGCATGTGGATAAATTACTGGGAGGGGCTGGCGATGACCCAGCTGTTCGGGTCCATGTTGGAACCAATGGCAGAATACATGGTGGATGGAGGATCCTAAAGAATAACTTTCAAGAACTAGATTCCAAGCTGAAGGGAAGGACCTCCAAGGCTGTGTTCTCCGGAATACTGCCTGTGCCATGCTCTACTCAGGAAAGACAGCGGGAGCTTAGGGAATTAAATGCATGGCTGAAGTCTTGATGTAGGACAGAGGAGATTGGGTTCTTAGAGCACTGGGCTGATTTTTCATTGGGGTACAATCTGTTTTCTACAGATAAATTGCACCTGAATGCAAAGGGGTCTGCTGTGCTGGGGGAAAGAATTCTAGAAGGGGTGCGGGAGTATTTAAACTAGGGATGAGGAGAGAGGAAAATATAGAAAATGAAGGGGTAGATAGGTTAGAAAGGGGGCGGGACTATTTCGGCGGGTGGAAAATTGGGAATGGGGGGGGGGTTTGGGGGTAGACCAGGGGAAAAAAAGGGGACCCGTGTATTGCAAACCAGTTTTGAAGATATAGGTAACCCCCAAATATCTCATGAAATTCATGCCTTTATCAAATTTGTGTAAAAAATTTTTTTCACTGCTTTTCCACTAAAGGTGTAATGTATAATCCAAAGCCATCTTCTGAAAGGGTAATGTTTTAACCCCAAATGCCATTTTCCCAAAGGGGAGAGGGGGTTTTAATTGAATGCCGTCTTTGAACAGGTAACGTTTAATCCCTGCTGTCTACTAAAAGGGTAATGAAAATAACCCCAATCCCCTTCTAATGAAATGTTAGATACAACCCCAAAAAGGTTGATGGAAAGGGGTTAAACGGGGGGGGAAAATTAAAATGTCTATTACAAATACTAGAAGTTTGAAACCCAAAAGGGGGGGAACCTTGGGGCCCCTAGTTGTAGAGGAGCTAAATTGATGTGGTAGGTATTGCTAAAAAACAGGGGTGGACCCCTTTTTTATGAGGGGGTTTGGTAAACCCTTAAAGGGTTTTTTAATTCTATTTTAGGAAAAGACAAAGCAAAACAGGAGGGGAGGAAGGGGTGTGTCTGTTTTGTAAGGGTGCTAGGGAAGGAAAAATGTGAAAGGGGGGTTTAATACAGGGGGAGTAGCAAATTTTGATGTGGAAACTTTGGGGGGTGGTAATAAAAGGGGGGGATTAATGCGGGAAATATTATTTTTGGTGTTTTTATAGACCCCGAACATCACTGGTGGATAGCGAAAAGGGGATAATCAAAGGGTTTTCGGGGCCGCATGGGCAGGTACATTTGATAAAAATGGCTGATTTTTAATTTTCCCCAGGCATTGACTGGGGTCAGGGTTTTCTGCATCAATGAAAAAAAAAGGGAAAATTTCCCTTCAATTGTTATAGGATATTTTTAAAGGAGCGTTTGTGGGAGGAACCACTAGAAGTGATGCTTTTTGGGTTCTGGTCTTTTTCTAAAAAAGCAGAACTTGTCGGGCGGTAAAAGGTTTTTGAAAATCTTGTAACAGTAAACCACAATATAAAAAATTTTTAGCGTAAACGGGAAAAAAAAGAAAAACAGGGGAAAAAGGGAAAAAAAACTTTTAAAATTTTAAAAAGGGAAAATTTTTCCCTTTATTGAGGGAGGGAAATAAGGCCCAGACTGGAAGCAGCTATTAGAAAAATAGTGATATAGAACCCCAAAAATATATTTTTGGGTAAATTTTTTTGAAAAAAATTTTCCCTTATGGGTAACAAGCATAAAGGGGACTAAAAACTAAAACAAACTTGGCTTCTACCTTCGGGTTAAAAAGGGGCAATAAACAAAAAAAAAGGGCATTTAAAAAAATTTTAAGTCAGAGGGGTGGGAAAATCACCCTTTAAAAAATTATAAAAAAAAGTTAAATAAAATCTGTAAAAAAAGTGTTTAAAAAGCAGCAAAAAAATTTAAAAGGCAGGGGGGCCCCAAGGGACAGCAAAAACAAACCCCAAAGAAATTCTTTCAGCATAAAAATCCCAAAAAAAAGCCAAAGTAGAGAAAGGGTGGGGACCTTAAAAAAACCTTTGATGGGGAGCGGGTCACTGGTGACCAAAAAGAAGGAGAGGTAAAAAATGGGTTCTTCACCCTCAGTATTTACTATCAATGAGTAGTAGTTGATGGGGGGGGGCCCAAAAGTGCGATGAAAATGGTGCCCGAAACTGTTAATATATCATTGTTTTAAAATTAAATTTGGGGCTCAGTGTAGAAAAAGTCAAAGGCCAATTTAAAAATAAAGGGGAATTGAACAAGGCTTCCGGGCCCTGATGGCATTTCCCCAAGAGTTCTTAAAGACTCGCCCCGGTTTTCCCGGGGTGCCCCCCCTTTAAGATATTTAGAGATTCCCTTTGGGGACTGGTATTTGTTTTCCAGGGGACTGGCGCAAGGAAAATGGTTTTTCCGTCTTCAAAAAAAGGGTTTCCCAGTCTTGCCCCGATTTTATAGGCCCCGTAAGTTTAACATTGTTGTGGGGAAAAAAAAAAAAAAAAAGTTTGAAAGGGGGTTTATTAAAGGGGCTTTTATCCCGGAGTTTTTTTGACAAAACCCAAAATTATTAGGATTGCCAGCTGGATTTTAAATAAGGGGAGAAAATGTCAGCCCAATCTTATCTGTTTTTATGAAGGGAGTTTGAAGTCTGGATGGGGGGGAGCTGTGGATATTGTGGTTTTTTTAAAATTTGCCCAAAAGCATTTTACAATGTCCCGCCCTAATCGTTTGTTAAAGGGAAATTAGAATCCATTGGGGTTTGAGATAACAGTGTGTAAATTGGGGTTAAAAATGGGGTGCTGGGCGTACTCGAGAGTCGTGGGTAAATTACTCCTTCTGAGTGGTCCCCGTTGTGAGTGGTGTGCCGCAGGGCTCCCGTATTTTGGGGCGTCTCTTATTTAAGTATTTTTAACAAATTTTAGTGGAAAAGGGAAACAATAGCCCCCCGTTTTTTTTTTTGCAGATGAACCAAACTATGCAGGGTTTGTGAAAATTTTGGAAAAGTTTCTCATAAATTGCAAGCAGGGCCTGGACAAACTGAGGGGTTGGGGAAACTAAATTGGGAAATGGGGTTCAATGTGGATAAATGTAAAAGGGTTTTGCATCTGGGTAAAAAAATAAGCTAAAAGGCATTATTTTGTCTAGGGGGAGAAAAAATTGGAGAAATTGCTTGTGGAAATTTTCTGGGGGGTTTTGTAGTCATAGACTACAGAAAAGGCCCTGCAAAGTCAATCCGCTGCCTCTAGGGGAAATCAGATAAATTTGGGGTATATTTTAAAAGGGGGGGGGGCATGGACCCCGCAGGACAAGGGGTGTAATTTTTACCGCGGTTTCAAAGCATTTGGTTTGGGCCCACTTAGAATATGCTGTTCAGTTTTTGGGCCCCCCCCGTTTTTAGAAGAGATTTAATGGAGCTTTTTGAGGTACAAAGACGAGCAACCCAAAATTATAAGGGGAATGGGGCATTTAGTTATGAGGAGAGGTTAGTAGAAAAGAACCCTTTTTTATTTTTGGAAAAAATGGCTTCGGGGGGGCCCTGATTAATTTATATTTTAAAATATAAAAGGTCCCTAAAAAAAATATGGGGGGGAAAAAAATTTCAAATTTAACCCCCTCAAAAACAAGGGGGCATTCCTTTTTACTAGAGAAAAAAAGGGGTTCAATTTTCCGAGGGAAGAGCGTTCTTCACTGTAAAAACTGTAAATTGTGGAATAGCCCCCCCCGAGGAGCTGGTCCAATAGGAAAAGTAGAGGTTTCAAGAAAGGCTTAGCTTACCTTCAACCCAAAAAAATAAATTTAAAGGTACCCTTTGCTATGTAAAATTTTTGGATCTGTGGTGGAGGTTGGAGTCAGAGATTTGGGTTTCCCCCTGGAGGCCCGATTCCCTTTTTTCCTTGGGGTTTTTAGGGCATTAAAAATGTGGGGAGGTGGGTTTTAAAATCCTTTTTCTTCCCCCACCCACATTTTTTCCCCCCCCTTGGGGTTTAAATTGATGGGGCACGTGTTCTTTTCAAATGTACTAACTATGTTAAATATGTAACTAGAGGGTGAGGGTGGGGAGCAGCCCTTTTTAGGGGAAAACAAAAAACTGCCTTTTCGGAAACTTAAAATTTTTTTTTCAAAAACTAAAATGTTTAAAAGAAGTTAACCCCCAAAAAAGGGTTTCCCCCCCGGTGTCCTCCCAAACTCCCCTTTTTGAGAACCCCAAAAAGGGGACTCCACCTATAGAAATGAAGTAATTTAAAACCGTTGATAAAAATTCTTAAGGAAAATGAAAATCTCCTTTCCCAAGCAAAAGGGTTGTCCCATTGTGTCCACAGCTGGGCTTAATTTATTCCATTGGGACTAAAGGAACCCCAAAATCTCTTTACCCCGCAAAACTGCTGGGTTTTAAAATTTTTTTTTCAAGGGCCCTCCCCTTTGGAGGTTTTAGGAAGTGAAAATTTCTATTGGGTTTTGGGAGGGGGATGGTGTGCATTTAACTTTTCTGAAAATTTTAAGAGTGTACGTGTTTTATCAGAGGAAAAAAAACCCCTTTATTATTGACCTTTTCTCGAGCTCACTATTAGAAAAACTTGAAAAATTCCCGCATTAAAAAAAATTTTAAAATGAATGTAGCAGAGGGGGAATATGAAAGTATTAATGGTCTATCGGTTGATCCAATTTAACCCCTTAAAGGGGGCGGGGAAAATGTTTTTATTCCTTAATACTAGTAAATATGTGAACATGTGCCTAGGTATTCTAAAATACACTGGGGCTTATGAAGTCCTACAAAGGAATCCTACTTCTGTATATCATGAAGATCTTAAAACCATCCTTCTGAAAGCTAAAAGTTTTGACTTTTTCATAGGGGAAGAGTTTGATTTTTTCCCCTCCCGTTTCCCAAAATGGCAATTTTTTGCCAATTTCCCCCCAAAAAAGGGGGCCCTTTTTAGGGGAAAAGAGGATTGTTCTGATGTGGGAAAGTTTTTTGCCAGAAAAATGGGACAAATTTATAAAAAAGATTTTTGCCCCCCTTCTCCACTTTGTTAAACCCGGAACTATTTTGTTTTCAATAATATAATCTACCCCAGCAAGGGGCAGGGCCATTCGTGTTTCTTTTGCTAGAATATAACAAATCCACCCACTTTTGGAACGGGTTTAAAAATTTTTTTTGGGGGCAAGGTACATAGATGATGTGCTGGTCTTGTGGAATGGTACTTTGGACTGATTTAAGGCTTTTGTCGAATTTTTGAACCATAACAACGATCTTAATTTACAGTTCACCTATGACATCAATCAAAAAATCCCACTATCCTTTTTGATGCCCAAATTTTAAAAAAAAAACCCAGGGGGAAAAACCAAAAAACCCAAATTTTTCTAAAACCCTTTACGGCTACTAATGCCCTCCTGAGGTAAGAGAGTAGTTATACTGTCCCTCTGAAAAGAGGAATTCCTAAGGGGGCAATATTTAAAACCTAAAAAAATTTGCTCTAACTTTACAAAAATTTAAAACCAAATGCAAAAGGGGCCGACGATTTTTTTGCCCATGGGTATCTAGTTAGATTTTAAAAAGGGAGGCCTTTTAAAATGTTTTTAAAGTCCATGGAAGGATCTTTTTATTTCGAAAAAAAGACAGTTGAGAAAGATGATCAAAGGAATTTCAGGTTAATAGGAAACTTCGAGAGACAGCCCCAATGAGAGAGATTATGAAAAACTGGAAAATCCTAATTTTTGTATGTAAAATCCCCATATTACATACAAAAGAGGAAAAAAGTTTAAGGATTGGAGGGTTTCCATAGCCACTTTGGGGAGCATTAAAGCGCCAAAAAACATCCCTCCCATAAACCTTTGTGGTTTTTTCAGATGTAGCAGATGTGTTGCATATGACTATGTACAAACCGGTAAGACATTTCACAGTAACATTTTGAAAAACGTGTTTTAACATACGTATATATGTTCTCCACCAAAGTATATGTAGTGTTACTTTATAAGCATTCTCTGCGTAACTATCCCCAATATTATATCTTTTTGGGGGGAAAAATTTTTTTCTCTTTTAAATTTTAATCCATTTATTTCAAAACCCCCATTCCATCCCCTAGTCCCCCTTTCTTTTCCCTTTTGTTCCCATGTTTACACATTCAGACCCTATTAGATATCTGAAATAATGTCTCCCTCACTGGATGTTACAATAAAAATTGGGAAAGGGCCCCGGGTTTGGGTGTTTTTTGTCATAAAATGTCTTTTTGAAACCCGTTTTTTTTGTTGTAGTGAAACAGTGCAGCTGTCTATTTGGCTGTTATAAGCATCCATGGACCCATGGCACGTTTGTGTACAGGGGTTGCCTGGATACAGGTCAGCTGTCTTCCATGTCATCTCCTGTGACGTTGAGACAGGAGTTGGCGCTGCTTGCTAAGTGCAATGGACCACATGTTCTGCCAGCATGCACGGACAGTGGAAACGGCTTTCCAATTTAATGGAGAATATTGCGCCCTTTTCTGGGGCTTTTTATGGGAAAGCAAAAACCGATGACTGCCCGGGACCCCTCATGACTGTCATTTAGGTTTGGGAAAGGGGGTGTTAAAATTTTTATGGTGCCTAACCCTTTCGTTTACTATATTGTAACAGTTTATTTGATCTGATGATCTAGTAATTATGGTGGGATTATTGTGGTTATTAAAATAATTGTTTATTCTACATCTGCATGATTTCGAATTGATGTGCTTAGATTATTTTTGCACACTAATGCATTGAAGTGACACAAATTCATCTTCTTTATTTTTTGTGGTTAGTGTTTTTTTATTTTAGCAAAAAACCCTTTTTTTAAAACCCCCCCCTTTTTGGGAAGATTTTGGGGGTTTTTGATGTAGTGATTTGACATTGGTTAACCACAATTTAATATATTCCTACAGTCGTATATTTTTTTTCTTTGATGCGTCCTATATTGAGTGGACACCATATCCTCAATTTATGTGTTTCCTATGGCCAAGAATATTTAAAAGAGTTTTTACTAAGGGGTTTTAGAAATTTTTTTGATTTTAAAAAGTTTCTCCATTTTCTGAAATTTTTCTATATCAATCCCCTGATGAGATATTTATGGGGCATTGAAACATGTTTGGATATTATCACTTTTAAAAAAGAGTTTAATGTATAGAGGGGTTGGTTCGGAGGGGGGGGGTTTATTTTTGGGTTGACACCCGGGTTTGCATTATGGGAAAAATTAAACCCAAATAGGGGATTTACGGATACCCCCATTTTTTTTTACTGCTTGCTCCCTTCCCATGTCAAAGCTTCTTTGGGAAACCACTTTTGTAGTCTTCTTTCTAGGCCTATTGCTGATTTATTATATTTTTTTTTAAAAAACTTTTTTAAAGGGGTTTAAATTTTAAATAAAAATAGTTTTGTATATTAAAATATATATATTTATATATAAATATTAATTATATATATATTTATATATTTTAAAAATGTCTGTGTGTGCGTTGTGTTTATTTTGGGACATCTGAATCTACCTTTTTTTTAGGAGTCCCTATTCCAGTATTTCTGGTGGTCTGGGGGTAATTTAAAGGGGGTAAAAGTCAAATCCCTGGTGATTGGGCATTTATTGCATTATTGCAGGGAAATGGATTGTTTAAAAGGCAGGTTAAACCCATTAAATTCCCAGGGGTGCCTGGGGTATAGTGTGCTGTGAAAATGTATACCTATTTTAAGAATTAAATATACCAAAGTCAAGTTTCTATGTTTTATTATGTGAGATTACAACTTAGAGCATGGCCTAACCATGATAATTGTGTGCTAGAGGTTGTTGTTTCACAAATTAGAATGTCGCAGACCTTGCAAATAAACACAGGGCTGATGCCACACAGTCCCAAGTAAAATGACATGTAGTAAATCAGAGGTTACGTATTAGTTCTTCCTATTGCCACAAATTGCACCCCCTAAGTACAACACCTTTACTCACTGTGTGCCCTAAATATGATGCCAGTTTTAGTAATCTGCACTGATTCCTCTGAAATGAATTAATTATAAGGGTTTTCTCAGTACAGGCTTTTGCAGGCTTGTGATCTGTTTCTCTTTCTTACAGTTTCAAATCCAGATGTGGGTCTCTCCTCCCAGTAGGGTGTGTCTTCTCTTGTCTTCCCTCACTGAGGAGTGGTGATGTATAGCAGGCAGTCTAAAGATAGGCCATTTTCTTCACAGTGTCTCATGCGATTTGATAAAATTGACACATCTTTCGACTTTTCTAACTTTTTATACCAAATATTGGTTGGCTTAATTTTGGTGCACGTTGTCAGATTTTAAGCCTTTCCTTTTCCCTCTAAATCATATACCAACGTCCACTGATCCATGCACCTTCTCTCTACAACACCTTAACAACTGTGTCTAAACGGAGATGCGCCAAAATGTGCAACAACATAACATAGTCTAGCTGCAAACAAAATGGTAAAACTGTCCTGAGTATGTTATGCTACAATCCTTAGTCTCAAGGATAATAAGAAATAGCCAATTAGCCAGTATAGGAGAAAACAACATGTAATTTCACTCAAAAGTGACAGTATATTGTATTAGTAAAGACAGCAAAGAAAAATGTGTGTAATTAACTTTTAGCTAGTACTCATTTTTTAGAGTTAAGAACATAGACAAACAGATTTAACCAAGTAGGAATCTGATATCTCATACAGTTTTATGTGGCTCTGACTTATTTAAACTAATAAATAGAATAGAATAGATAGATAAGATAAATAAATATGTAAGATAGATAGATAGATAGATAGATAGATAGATAGATAGATAGATAAATGTTAGATACATTGATTGGAACATATGCAAAGTATTACCTGAGACAAAGGACTCTCTTATATCAGTTTCAAAATATCATTTCAGTCTTACTAAGCAATGGTACATCTGTAGAATATGCCATAATTATATGATCAGTGATGGTCTAACCATCTTCAGTTTAAAAGAGTAACAGCACTCAGTGCTAGTGTTGAGCGATTATTATCGACAAAGTTGAAATCGGCACGGTTTTTATGTTGATCGGATTTTTTAGATCACGCGATAATTTAGGTTAAAATCTGTGCATAATCTATTAATATTGCGCCATTTTCATCGCTTCCTTTTCATTTTGGCGGCCAGCAAATCAGCTTAGAGAATAGAGCAGGGGGGAGCTGTGTGTGCGACGTCAGGGACTGGGATGTGTATGGTTGGGGTTTGGGCTGGAAAAATCAAAATGCCCTCATTTTACATAGAAACAGCCCTTCCTGTTCATGATCCAGTGTGTGTCAACTTTCTCTTAGGAGTAGGACGTGCGCTCTGCCTCTGTCCAAAACAGCTCAGCAAACAGCTCAGCGAAATTGTTCTATTTGTTCACGAAAACAGCTTTTACTTTTAGCTGTGAACTTTTAGAACTTAGGGTAGATTAGAGATTGGCAGATTTTAGGTATTTAGGTGATGGAATTGAAAAGGAGCATCTAGCCCTGAAAAGTCACGGGGCAGGGTGGGTGGGGGGGGGGGGGCGGCGGCGGTTGCGAAAACACAGGACAAGCTCTTTAAAGAATAGTGGATTACAGTGTAGCTGATGACTTAGGTTTTAGACATTGCAATGCAATGGCTTTTTATTAACAGTTTTCTGTTGAAATATTACTTGTATGTTGGGCAGCCTGAACTTATATTAGGATACAGATCTTTTCCAGTACTTGCAGGTTTATTTGTTAGGTGCAAAACTCCATTTTTATTATCCGTATAAATTTCAGAAAGCAGTTTTGTTCACTTTTGCACAGTCCAGCGATGTTGAAAGAGGCAAGGTGCACTCAAAATTCAATACAGAAATTTTTTGTCGTCACCGCAGGTATATTTTTAGGTGCAAAAAATACCGTTTATTATCCGTATACATTTCAGATACGTGTTTTTTCACTTTTGGGCAGGCCAGCTTTGTTGATAGAGGCACCTTGCACTTAAATTTCAATACAGCAATTTTGTCGTCACCGCATGTTTATTTTTAGGTGCAAAAAATACTGTTTATTATCCGTTTTACATTTCAGATAGGTTGTTTTTTACTTTTGCCCAGTCCAGCTTTGATGATAGAGGCACCTTGCACTTAAATTTCAATACAGAAATTTTTGTCGTCACCACAGGTGTATTCTTAGGTGCAAAAAATACCGTTTATTAACCGTATACATTTCAGATACGTTTTTTTTCACTTTTGGGCGGGCCCAGCTTTGTTGATAGAGGCACCTTGCACTTACATTTGAATACAGCAATTTTGTTTTGATTTGAGGGATTTCAGAATAGCTGTGATATGCAATCTTTTAATAAGAGACATTCCAAAACTCTTCCACATATTCTCAAATTTTTATCTTTCTGAACATGGAGCGAAATGCAGGTGGTAAGCGAACAAAGAGGGGGGTAGGACATGGAGGTAGAGGTACGAGAGAAGGTGCTCCTTCCAGTGCTGGCGATAACACTTATGCCAGCGGATCGTCGGTTGCAGGATCGTCAGGCCTGTCATCGCTGGGTCAGGGCCCTTTGAATCTCAGTAACGAACAGCGTCGCCAGTCTTTTCTTCAGTGGTTAATGAAAACCCTGCATCCAGCAGTCTTACCTCCTCGCCCTCCCAGTCACGGCCACAAATGTCGTCATCAGCATCATCAGCATCCTTTCCAACATGAAGCGAAGGCAGCCCAAATGTCAACTCGTGTACCCACCACTGGGGGATAATCCATTTTCTGAAGACCTCTTAGAAGACAAAATGCGGTTGTGGTCAGAAGGCATGTTAAAAGATCAAGAGGCCAAAGAGGATGATTTTGTCTGCTTTGACGCCCAGTTACTGATGCCATCAGAGGAGGAGAAGGAAGCTGGTCAATCGGCAAAAATCCCGGGTGGTCGGAAACGCCTTGCAGTCCCTCTTGCTTGTAGCCCGCAGCTCCTGGATGCAGAATGTCAGGACGACCAAGTCCCCTTTGTGTTGATGATGATGATGAGGGACATTGCGGATCCAACATGGTCTTTTCAGCAGAATTTGCTTGCTTCATCACTGGACGAGGAGGAAGACGATGGGGTAGTGTCAGTACGGGTCCCGCCTCAAAAAAGGGAGAGGGTGGTCGCAGAAATCTGCTGATATGATTCCACCAGCCACAGTCAGCGGAAACCCCGCTCCTCACTTATCGCCGTCATAAAGGTCCAGGACCTCTCAAGCCTGGGCCTTCTTTGAGCAAGCCTCTGATTCACCCAGCGAGGTCATATGCCGCCGGTGCCGTAAAAGCATAAGTAGAGGCAGAATCTTAGGTGTTTAACCAACCAACATGTCTAGTCACATTTCAGCGAATGCAGAGTTGAAATGGAAGCAACAAATTGGCCAAAAAAGGCCAGACCGACCCCCGGGCTTCCAACCACTGTCACACCCTCCCGTCTCCGCCTCCTCCTCCTCCGCCACCACCAAAGGTTACTCAGCTGCCCCTGTTTCTCAGAGTCATGATCAGGGATCAGCCTCCGCTTCAGCCTCCACCGTCGCCCGAGTACCACCCAGCACCACCAGAGACCCATCCTACCCCTTTCCTTCCCCCAGTTTGACGACCTGCATTGCCGTACAGCGGCCAGTCTAGCAGCCAGCCTTCTGTCCTTTCCCGGTTTGGGAGCGGGAAAGAAACACTTTAACCCAAACCATCCCCCAAAACCAAAAGCCTGAATGTCGGCATTGCCAGCTTTTTTCCATTGGAAATGTTGCCTTTCCGTCTGGTGGACACAGACGGGTTCCCACGTCATGGCCTTGCCTGTCCCCAAATACCAGATGCCGAGTAGGCATTTCTTGCAGAAAAGCCGTCCCCGCCCTGGCCAGCCACGTGTCATCTAAAAATTTCAAGTGCGTTGTCTGCATCTGTGTCCGAAAAAGTCCATCTGACCACCGACACATGGACTAGTAAGCACGACCAAGGCCGCTATATCTCTGTGACAGCTCACTGGGTGAACTGGGTGGATGTCTATGGGGGTGTCGGTGGCTCTCAGGCTCGGCGCACGCTCTTCAAAAACCGCAGGGATGGTGCAGGGCTCTTTCCCCAAGGTCCTCTGTTGGCATCACGTTCCCAGAGAAAAACCCGGCCGTGTTTAAACTAATTTTGTCTTGGAGACCGTCCACACACACGGTCAGGAGCTGTGGACAGCTCTCCGCAATTAGACCGAGCGCTTTGGGTGGGTGCCAAGAACCTTGTGCCAGGCAAGGTGGTGTGCGATAACGGGCGAAATCTGCTGGGGCCGCCCTTAAGATCGGTAGGCTGGGAGCACATCCCTGCCTGGCACATGTCATGAAACCTTGTCGTCCAGAAATTTTTAAAGAGCTACCGGGTCTGGACTGCCTGCTGAGGAAGGCTCGAGGTCTGAGTTCGCACTTCCGCCGTTCGCACCCTGCTTGTCCCACCTGGCTGCGTTGAAGCATCAGCTCGGCCTCCCCGTCAACCGTCTCATTGTTGACGTGGCAACACGTGCAATTCCCCCCTCCACATGCTCCAGCGATTGTGGCAGCAGCGCATTGCCATTACGCAGTACGAAGTGACACATGGCCTGACAAGCAGCGGTGCGGACCTCGGGGTGTTGAGCCACCGAGAGTGGAGGCAGGTGAAAGGAGCTCTGCACCATCCTTGCCAGTTTTGAAGAAGCCACCCCAAAAAGGTCAGTGCGGACCCAAAGCCCTTGTCAGCATGAGCATTGTGGTGATCTTAGTTCTGGAACGATCGTTGGACACTCTGAAACATCAGTCCCACCAGCGACGGAGGAGGAGGGCGGACACAATTGCGGACACGGAGCCTTTCTCTCCGTCGAATCCACAAAGCCCGACAGTTTCTCAATTTTAAACGGTCTTCATTAGGCAGTGGTTCGAGGTCCAGGGCTAGTGCAAGGTGGCGCATCAGCTCTCAGGGTGCATCATCTGAGGCAAGTCAGGGCTGTGTCGAAGCTGTGCCGGAGGAAGCGGAGGAGGAGGAGGAGTAGGTATTCCTAGACACCGACTTTTACCGACGTCTCTGCCTTGGAAAGAGGTTGGCGCGAATTTGAGGCGGAGGAGGAAGATGAGGAAGATAGTTTGCTAGTGCCCCTCGACCCAGAGCTTGGAAATAAAGGCTCCATCTCCTCACATGAGTGGTTGGATGCTCCATTTCCTCCAACATGATCCTCACATTAAGGCCATCAAATGAACAACAGTTACTGGGTGGCCACCCCCCTGGATCCCCGGTTCAAAACAAAACTCGGGCATTTTCCCTTTCCCAAACCCACCCAAATAGAGAGTAAAATGCAGGAAATGGAGACCTTGCTGATTGATCAAATGGATACATCTGTTGCGTCGCTTCACATTCTTCAAATGTCAGGGTTTGGAACAACATCACGACGTGACAGCAGTAGAGTGCCAATTAGCGTAGCAGCAGCAGCAGGCAAAGTGGCAGAAGCCAATATGTGAGCTCTGGCAATCTTTATTTACCACCCTCACCAACGCATGAAATCCGGGGCCCCAAAATTACAACTCACAGAGACCAGCTTAAGATCATGGTGCACGACTATCTGCGTCTCAACACCGATGTTTTTTGTATTGTGTTCCGGACCCAATAGACTTCTGGGTATCCAAAATGAACGGAATGGCCAGAGCTCGCTCGCCACGCCATAGAGGTGTTGTCCTGCCCAGCAGTCAACGTCATATCTGAGCGGACCTTCAGCACAGCTGGAGGAGTCATTACAGACAAACGCATCCGGCTTTCTACAGATTATGTGGATCGTTTGACTTTCAAACAAGATGAATCAGCATGGATCTCTGATGATGTTGTGGCCCCAATTGCCGAGGTCACCGATTAGTTGCCAGTCTACTTCACATTCCTCTTCAAACAGAAATGGTCCTCTTGAAAACTTTTTTTTTAAAATGATCATTTCTTACTGCATTTTTATTCTCTTTTTCCCAACAGTTCATTTTGCTGGTTTTGCTGTGAGGAGACTGTAAAAGACAGCAAGGTTTCATGACAACACAGTATTCCATTTACTCTCTTTATCTTTAGAAGTTTTCGCATTGTCAATGGTTTTGAGGTCATGTTGCTGTGAGATACAGCTATAATTATGGTCCTTTGGAACAGAAATGTGGCTTCTAAGTGGCATTTTTCCATCACAATTTTTAATAGTGGCTGAGAAGTCATATTTATAATTTTTTGGGGTCATGTTGCTGTGAGATACAGCTATAAGCATGGTCCTTTGGAACAGTAATGTGGCTTCTACGTTGCATTTCTGAAAAAACATACAAAAATGGGACATTACTTACTCAAAAAACTACTCCAATTCTTTGGGGCTTGTGAAAAACAGCTCAATGGCTGAAACAAACATGAACCCAGTAGACTAGCAAACTTTGCATTTATGCTGTCTGGGAACAAGATCACCATGTGAAGCTAATTGCTAAGAGCAAGATGGAAAAACTGCACAACAACGTTAACACTATTCCACACAGCATGCAGAAAAGCCGCCAGTATAAATGATGGGGAGATTGACTCAGATGCAAAGTAACCAATAGAACAATCTCTTCATTACAACCGCAGGGCATGAGGGGGGGGGAGGGGGGTGGTTGCGGTACTACATTTGCATATTAATAAGGGGCGATACAAAAGTGTGCCATAAATATAGGGATACGTGTGGATACACAATGCGGGCTTACAACATATTGTGACACCTTATTACTATTTGAACCAGGCGGGCTGCCCAGCATTTTAAGTGTCCAACACAAAAACACTGGAACACTTATGCTACACCCAAGCCTTGTTGGGGCAAATAAAAAAGGGCATACTGGGAAAATATTAAATATGAGGTTTATTGGTATATGGGGCCCATGGCACACAAGCTCACAAGCCTCCTTCACGGCTCCTCATGTCTTGTGAGGTCCATCACTAACAACTTACAGAAAAAAACATACAAAAAATGGGGGAACATTATTACTCAAAAAAACACTCCAATTCTTTGGGGCTTGTGAACCAGCTCAATGGTGAACAAACATGAACCAGTAGCTTAGGAACTTTGCCATATATGTGACTGGGAAAAAGATCAACGTGCAGGCTATTGCTTGAGCAAGATGGAAAAAAATGCCACACCAATCTTTAACCACCTATCCACACCAGCATGCAGAAAGGCCGCAGTATAATGGCATGGGGAGATTGCACAGATGCAAAAGTAACCAATAGGAACAATCACTCATACAAACCTCAGGGCATGAGTGAGCGTGGTTGCCGGTACTACAATAGCATATAATAAGGCGATACAAAAGTGTGCCATAAATATTAGATACGTGTGGTACACAATGTGGCTTACAACCTATTAGTGACACCGTTACTATTAGGACCATGCGGGCCGCCCAGGCATTTTCTAAGTGTCCAAACCACAACACTGGCCACACTCTGCTCCCCAGCCTGTTGGGCAATAAACAAGGGGCATACATGGAAAAAAATATTAAATATGAGGTATTAGTTGGTAATGGGGCCCCATGGACACAAGCTCACAAGCCATTGTGTGTTCACAAGCACCAACAGATTTGGAGTGGTTTTTTACGTTGCATTTCTCCATCACCAATTTTTATAAAATTAAAAAAAAAAAAAAAAAATTCAGTGGCTGAACTGGAAGTCATATTTATAATTTTTTGAGGTATTGTTGCTGTGAGATACAGCTATGGATCCTGGTCCTTTGGAACAGAAATGTGGCTTTTAAGTGGGCATTTTCCCTCACCAATTTTTAACAGTGGCTGAGGAAGTCATTTTTAGTATTTTTTGGGGTTCAGAGTTGCTGTAAGATACAGCAATAATCATGGTCCTTTTGGAACAGAAATGTGGCTTTTATGTGGGCATTTTCTCCCTCACAATTTTTAACAGTGGCTGAGAAAGTTTCATTTTTATAATTTTTTTGGTCATGCTGCTTTGGAATGATAGCAATACTACAGGTCCTATTCTAAAAAAAAATTTGTTTCTAACAGACCTTGGTCTCACAATTGTCAAAAGTGGATAAAGGGGTCATGTTTTGATTTTTTGGGGGCATCTTGCTGTGGACATGCAAGCTATACTAGACGTTTCATATTATAAAAATTTTTTGTTTTAACAGACATTGTTCTTCACTATGTCAAAAGTGGCCAAGGGTCATGTTTTGAATTTTTTGGGGGCCATTTTGCTGTTGAAATGGCAGCTATTCTACAGGTCCTATTATAAAAAATGTTGTTTCTAACCAGACATTTGTTCTTCACAATTGTACAAAAGGGTGGCTAATAGGTCATGTTTTGAATAATTCTGGGGGCCATGTTGCTGTGAAATGCAGCTAGGGATACAGTTCTATTGTAAGAAAATGTGGTTTGTAAACAGACATTTGTTCTTCACAATTGTCAAAGAGTGGCTCAAGGGTGATGGTGCTGTCAGAAAAGGAATAGGTAGGGACACTGTTAATTGGGACACTATTGAAAAAAATGACTTGTTTTTGCAGATCTATTAAACAAAGCTAGCATTCCCTGTATTGGAGACAAAACCCATTTAAATACAATGGAAAAAAGAGAAACAAATGACATGGTGGGATTCCATTCCTATTTAAAAATGTGTTCTTTCTAGAGTAAAACTACTAAAAAACTTGCATGTACAAAATAGCTGTAAATTTTTTTTACAGGAAAACCTTAGGACCCAGTGTAGGTTATTCAGAGGACATGGGTATGGAGCGACGGGAATGAGAACAAAGAACAGAGACAATTTCCTCCAGCCAACGTTGAGTAAAATGCAGGAAAAAGAATGCCAACATAAAAAGGGCACTTGGTGGAAAAGCGAGCGTTTAACCCACCAGTATTTCCAAGTGATGCTCATTGGTTCCGCACTCATAAGGAGGGGGGCAAGCGCATACAGGTCTTGACTGTGTACTGAGGAAGGGAGGGTCTTACCTCACAATCCGCTTCCAGCACTCTGCTTCAGACACGACTGTTATATTTGTTGCTGCGTCATAAGGGCATTTTTTACCTTGTTAATAGATGACAGGCCGGCAGGCTTGGGCTCCACCACACCCACTGTATAACCTCCGGCCCTGGCAAGCTCGAACTGCGTGTTAATAGATGGGACAGACGCTAGCCTGGGCTCTCCACCGCACCCACTGTAAGTCTGGCATGGCAGCTGGGAAAAATCTCCACGTTAACAGTATGGCTCGACGCAAGCACTGGTCTCAACGTTAGGGGCAATTCAGGAGGAGCTTCATATTTCTCTAAAAAATCTGATTTAAAAAGGTGATTTTAGTGAAGTTTAAGTAGGTGTCAAAAAGGGCTCCAGGCTGGACACAAATTGCACAATTTGAGGTTAAAAATTTTTGGGGCTTGAAGTCACTATGGGTCGATTCCATTTGTATCTCCAGGGGTTTCTGTCCTTAATCACTGGAGAAGATTTGGAGGGGAAAAATTAAAACCATTGGGGAATTGATTGGCTGAATCACTCTCAGAAGCCCAGGAGGGCAAATGTCTTCCAACTAAGATGTGTTTTGGGGTGATTAGAACCATTTTTATTACTTATGGGGTGTGCGACGAAATATTAAACACATCTACACGTGTAAAAAAAATACTTTAAAAACTGCAGGGAGGGGTGTATGTGGTATGTTATTATCAACAAAATTGATAATATTGTAAAAATATAAATAAAACTTCCCTAATAAATTCTGTAAAGAAATGTACAGTTACCAAAATATATACTAAATGACATTCACTGTACCAAAATAGCATAGTGCCACTTTGTGATTTGTGGTGTCAGACAGGTTTAGGGGTCCATTCTGCGGTACAGGACAGATATAGTCAATGTCAGTGAAAACTTTAAATTGGTGGTCTCGATAGACTTCTTTTTCCGGACTTTTTTAAATCTGGGGGTCATGCAGGTATGGGGCTCATTGCTGTGGTCAGGACAGAGATTGTCTAGTCCAGTGAAACTAAAATGGTGGTTCAAAGACTCTTTTTTCCGGCACTTTTTAAATCTGTGGATCAGACAGGTTTGATGGTCATACTGTGGTCCAGGACAGGCATAGGCAATGTCCAGTTCAACTAAAATGGTGGTTGAGAGACTCCTATTTCTGGCACTTTTTAATCTGTGGGTCAGACAGGTTTGGGGCTCATGCTGTGGCCCAGGACAGGTATAGTCAATGTCCAGTTCAACTAAAATGGTGGTTAAAATACTCCTTTTTGCGGCACTTTTTAATCTGTGGGTCATGCAGGTTTGGGGCTCATGCTGTGGCCCAGGACAGGTATAGTCAATGTCCAGTGAAACTAAAATGGTGGTTCAAAGACTCCTTTTGGCGGCACTTTTTAAATCTGGGGGTCATGCAGGTTTGGGCTCATGCTGTGGCCCAGGACAGGTTTAGTCAATGCCCAGTAAAACTAAAATGGTGGTTCAAAGACTCCTTTTCCCAGCACTTTTTAATCTGTGGGTCAGACAGGTTTAATGGTCATTCTGCGGTACAGGACAGATATAGTCAATGTCCAGTGAAACTAAAATGGTGGTTGAAATACTCCTTTTTCTGGCACTTTTTAATCTGGGGTCATGCAGGTTTGGGGCTCATGCTGTGGCCCAGGACAGGTATAGTGACTGTCCAGTGAAACTAAAATGGTTGTTGAAAGACTCTTTTTTCCGGCACTTTTTAATCTGGGGGTCATGCAGGTTTGGGGCTCATGCTGTGGACCAGGACAGGTATAGTGATTGTCCAGTGAAACTAAAATGGTGGTTGAAAGACTCCTTTTTCCAGCACTTTTTAATCTGGGGGTCATGCAGGTTTGGGGCTCATGCTATGGCCCAGGACAGGTATAGTCAATGTCCAGTGAAACTAAAATGGTGGTTGAAAGACTCCTTTTTAACGCACTATAACAATGTTGTGCTCATGAAGGATTGGTGCTCATGCTGTGGCCCAGGACAGGTATAGACAATGTCCAGTGAAACTAAAATGGTGGTTCAAAGACTCCTTTTCCCAGCACTTTTTAATCTGTGGGTCAGACAGGTTTAATGGTCATTCTGCGGTACAGGACAGATATAGTCAATGTCCAGTGAAACTAAAATGGTGGTTGAAAGACTCTTTTTTGCGGCACTTTTTAAATCTGGGGTCATGCAGGTTTGGGGCTCATGCTGTGGCCCAGGACAGGTATAGTCAATGTCCAGTGAAACTAAAATGGTGGTTCAAAGACTCCTTTTTACGGCACTTTTTAATCTGTGGGTCATACAGGTTTAATGTTCATACTGTGGTACAGAACAGGTATAGTCAATGTCCAGTTCAACTAAAATGGTGGTTGAAAGACTCTTTTTTCCGGCACTTTTTTAATCTGAGGGTCATGCAGGTTTGGGGCTCATGCTGTGTCCCAGGACAGGGATATTCAATGTCCAGTTCAAGTAAAATGATGGTTCAAATCATACTGCCTTCTGGCACTTTTTAATTTGTGGGTGATGCAGGTTTAATGGTCATGCTGTGGTACAAGACAGGGATAGTGAATAGTCCCCGGAGTCGATTGCTAAGGTCTTAACAATCGACTTGAGGCCTTAACAATTGGCTTAACAACCGACTGGAGTCCGCGGAGTCGATTGCTAACTCTTTTAAAATGACATGAGCTGAGGCCGTAACAACCGGCTTAACGACTGTTAGCAACTTCGCAACGCAGTAAAGTATGTGTCCCCCAGTGAAGGTAAAAGGGTCCCCCAGTAAGTTATACGCCCCCCAGAAGGTGGTTATATACTTTATATATCTCCCAGTAGGTAGGTGTGTAGTTTATATGTCCCCCAGCAGGTATATAGGCAGGTTATGGATCCCCCAGTAGGTATATAGGCAAGTTATGGATCCCCCAGTAGGTATATAGGCAGGTTTAGGTCCCCCAGCAGGTATATAGGCAAGTTATGGATCCCCCAGTAGGTATATAGGCAGGTTTAGGTCCCCCAGCAGGTATATAGGCAGGTTTAGGTCCCCCAGCAGGTATATAGGCAGGTTTAGGTCCCCCAGCAGGTATATAGCCAGGTTTAGGTCCCCCAGCAGGTATATAGGCAGGTTTAGGTCCCCCAGCAGGTATATAGCCAGGTTTAGGTCCCCCAGCAGGTATATAGGCAGGTTTAGGTCCCCCAGCAGGTATATAGATAGCTTATAGGCCCCACAGCACGTGTATATTTAGGTAGCTTATAGGCCTCACAGCACATATGTAGGTAGCTTATAGGCCTCACAGCACATATGTAGGTAGCTTATAGGCCTCACAGCACATATGTAGGTAGCTTATAGGCCTCACAGCACATATGTAGGTAGATTATAGCTCCTCCCTGCACGTATATAAGTAGATAATAGCCCCCTCCCTGCACATATAACAGTAGATAATAGCACCCCTCCCTGCACATATAACAGTAGATAATAGCATCCCTCCCTGCACATATAACTGTAGATAATAGCCCCCCTCCCTGCACATATAACAGTAGATAATAGCATCCCTCCCTGCACATATAACAATAGATAACAGCCCCCCTCCCTGCACATATAACAATAGATAACAGCCCTCCTCCCTGCACATATAACAATAGATAACAGCCCTCCTCCCTGCACATATAACAATAGATAATAGCATCCCTCCCTGCACATATAACAATAGATAATAGCCCCCCTCCCTGCACATATAACAATAGATAATAGCCCCTCCCTGCACATATAACAGTAGATAATAGCCCCCAGCATGAATAGCGCTAATTAAAAGTAATACCCTGACAGCACGTACCTGACCTCGCTCCCTGCCGCTGTCACTGCTCCCGGTCTTTTCTTCAGCGGCGTGACGTCACCAGGCCGCGCGCGGGCAGCGTGATGACGTGCACGCCGCCTGGGCTGTGCACTCCGGCGCGCACAGAGCCGCATCCTGACTGCGGCCACAGATTACTCCGCGGAGCTCTCTGCTCCGCTGAAGCATCTAACTGTATGTGCGTCCGGCGGACGCACATACAGTTAGTCCCGCCACCGCTGCCGTCGCCAAGGTCCTAAGCCGCTACCAGTCGCTAAGCTATCGGCCCCTAACGATCGGCGGCGGCGGCGGATAGCGGCGGCGCCGGGGACTAATAGTGAATGGTCTGTGAGTTTTTTTCTGTGGCTTTTCTGTGGCTTTTATAACCTAAGTGTGTTGCCTAAGATGTAGCACGTATCCATTTGACTGTTGTGGATGTTAATTCCAGTTTCTCCAGCCCTGTTTGGGTGTAAGAATGAAGGTGTTGGTGCTCTCCCATAGACTTTAATGGTAATCTATTATCGACTATCGGAAATCGTCTTGATAATTGCCGATATCGACTATCGACCCGATGACGATAGTCAACGTAATTGCTCATCACTACTCAGTGCCATACACCAATTATGTCATACCCTTGTATTTCAGTCAACCACTGAAGAAGTTGGCCCACGGCAATCATTAACAATAGCTTTACTCTACTGTGTGGTTTTTCATATGTGCAGAAGATATATTTATGTTTATAAATATATTTATGTTACTATACTCAAAATGGTCATTTCTTACTTTGCTATGGAGACATTTCTATCATGGTCCTGACTATTTTATACCAATATATTATTAGTTACAAGTACCTCAGATAGGTGTGTGATAAATCTGGTGTAACTGTGATCAAAGAAGTCATTTCCAGCTTAGTTAAATGAATTTAACTAAAAAATAAGAAAAGCCGTAAAGAAATAAAAAAAAGATATTAGATGATATTAGATGGAAATGTTCTACATGCTAATATTTGTATGTGATTCCTCTACATTATCTCAAAGAGTTGATAGACAGTGCTGTTTTACTGATAGTACAGATGTGAAAGTATCTAATAGTGACATGATTTCCTTCTGAATAATTCATATACACTGTCCCTTTAACTCTTGTCAACAAAAACAGATAAAGACTGTATATTAGCTTTCTCTTCGTGCTCCACAATATGAGTCTAAAATGCTCATATTGCATGTTAATGGTTTTTGATTTTACAAATGATACATTGTGTTCCTTACAAATTAAGGCACATTTTATGAAGATAAGTGATTAGTATGTAGGAGGACAGTGCTGCTTCAAATTATAGGTTTGGAATCAGTTAGAGTGTTGATTAATCTCATAATACTTTAGAGAGATACAAATTCAGTAACACGCAGTTTGGTTTTGATTTTAAAAATAATTACAACAATTCTCTAAACATATTTAAAATCTTCATTGCGAGATGATTATCAAGTAAAATAGGACACTTTGTAATCAAGGGTGCTCCAGGCATATTGACTTCACAATAAAATGCATTCCTTGAACAATAAAACTGACTTTCCAATTCAAGACAGGGAACATCAAATATTTCCCAAACAATTTTCTTCATCCTAAGTGCAATTCTTGATCACTTTGTTGTAACACAGATTAAATATGCAGAGAACAATCATAAAAACTGCATGTCAGGCAAAAAAAATGAAAAAGAATTATTAAAATCTTCAGTTATGGGACAGAAAAAATATAAAAAAAACAATAGTTTTCCAAAACCTCATATTGACAAAGCATAAATTGCTTTCACATTTCCTAGTGTAGATGAAATATTGCTGTGCTGAATATATGCTTTTCCATATATTCTTATCTTTTCTCTGCATAATATTTGAATTAAAGTAAAAATAAAAGTAGGTGATAGGTAATAAAAATCTGCAAACAGAACTGGCATATGTAAAACAAAATAGTAATAAATAGAGATGGGCGAATTTCTCAAAAATTCGATTCGGTCACTTCGACGAATTTTCCGACAAAATTTGTTTCGTTCCGAAATGCTTCGGCACGAATCGCGTTAAAAAGCAGCTATTTCCAGGCTGCACAGAGCCTGCAGGGTCATGTAGAACGTTGTGCCATGCTTAAATATGCAGAGGGAGCTTGGTTTGGTCTTCATACAATGTTGTGTTTTAGTATGACACGCAGATGACTGCCACCGCTTTTAGAATCGCTTCACTATAAAATTCCCTGGGCACTTAAGAGGGCAAAACTGACAAAAAAACTGAAGCGTGAATGTAGCCTGATAAAGTCATGCCAGCGAAAGCTGGAAAAAAGCAAGCTGAGAGCTCAGGTGGCAACATTAGTGACAGAGTGTGGAGGTGACGGCGGCAGCCACAGCAGCATGAGGTCAGGCAGTGGCACAATGACATTCTGGAGGTGGCAAAACACGAGGAAGCCACAGAGTGGCACAATGACTGAGAGCGGAGGTCACGGCGGCAGCAGTATGAGGTCAGGCAGTGGCACAATGACATTCTGGAGGTGGCAAAACAGGAGGAAGCCACAGAATGGCACAATGACTGAGAGCGGAGGTCACGGCGGCAGCAGCATGAGTTCAGGCAGTGGCACAATGACATTCTGGAGGTGGCAAAACAGGAGGAAGCCACAGAATGGCACAATGACTGAGAGCAGAGGTCACGGCGGCAGCAGCATGAGGTCAGGCAGTGGCACAATGACATTCTGGAGGTGGCAAAACAGTATTAGGCCACAGAGTGGCACAATCACACAGTGTGGAGGTCACGGCGGCAGCAGTATGAGGTCAGGCAGTGGCACAATGACATTCTGGAGGTGACAAAACAGGAGGAAGCCACAGAATGACACACTCACTGAGTGCGGAGGTCACGGCGGCAGCAGCATGAGGTCAGGCAGTGGCACAATGACATTCTGGAGGTGGCAAAACAGGAGGAAGCCACAGAATGGCACAATGACTGAGAGCGGAGGTCACGGCGGCAGCAGCATGAGGTCAGGCAGTGGCACAATGACATTCTGGAGGTGGAAAAAACAGGAGGAAGCCACAGAATGGCACAATGACTGAGAGCGGAGGTCAGGGCGGCCGCAGCATGAGGTCAGGCAGTGGCACAATGACATTCTGGAGGTGGCCAAACAGTATTAGGCCACAGAGTGGCACAATCACACAGTGTGGAGGTCACAACAGCAGCAGAATGAGGTCAGACAGTGGCACAATGACATTCTGGAGGTGGCAAAACAGTATTAGGCCACAGAGTGGCACAATCACACAGTGTGGAGGTCATGGCGGCAGCAGTATGAGGTCAGGCAGTGGCACAATGACATTCTGGAGGTGGCAAATCAGGTGGAAGCCACAGAGTGGCACAATGACTGAGAGCGGAGGTCACGGCGGCAGCAGCATGAGGTCAGGCAGTGGCACAATGACACAGTGTGGAGGACATGGCAGCAGCCACAGCAGCAGCATGAGGTCAGACAGTGGCACAATGACACAGTGTGGATGTCACGGCAACAGCAACAGCAGCAGCAGCATGAGGTCATAGAGTGGCACAATGACAGAGTGTTGAGGTGGGTGGCAATACCAGTCCCTGGAAAAGATGGTGGAAGGCAGATGGAGAAACTGGCAGCAGATGTGTGGCATCAGGTGGGTGGCGGCATCAGAATAGTGGCTGAGGCAGGTAGTTTGAACCCAGACTGACGCCTAAGGCATTGGTGTGTGGAAATCCTGGCCGATCCACACCTGATTCATCTTGACAAAGGTCAGTCGTTCCACATTTCCCGTGGACAAGCGGGTTCTCCTTGGAGTAATGATGGCCCCCGCCGCACTGAACACCCGCTCTGATGCCGCACTACTGGCCGGGCAGGACAGCTTCTCCACTGCAAACTCGGCAAGTTGCGGCCACACATCCAGTTTGGCTGCCCAGTAGTCCAGCGGATCTTCTAACTGAGGTGGCAGAGTGCTGTCCAAGTAGGCCACAACCTGTTGGTTCAGGGACTGCTCCAGGTGCTGCTGCTGCTGCTGCTGGCGACTGCCCTCCTCACTAGGCGGGTGAAGGAAGCTGCTCATCAGTGACTCCAGACTTAGGTTACTACTGATGGAGCTGGTACTGCTCCTACCCCCCCACCTTCCCCCAGCAGCCACGGCAGTAGTACGTGAGCGCTGAGGAACCCCCCGGTCAGACCTGTCAGAGGAGGGACGATGCCGCACATAGGCAGCGGCCAACTGATTACGGAGGATTTCCCTATAGTATTTGAGTTTGTCTTCCCTTTCAATAGCTGGGAAAAAGGCTCCCATTTTGGACCGGTAGCGAGGGTCCAATAGGGTGGAGAGCCAGAAGTCATCCCTCTGCCGGATGCTGACTATTCGGCTGTCACTTGCCAGGCAAATAAGCATGCTGCGGGCCATCTGCACAAGTGACTCCGAGGGGCTCCCTGCCTCCATTTCCACTGTATACTGCCACGGTGCTTGGGGGTCATCTGCCTCGTCTTCCTCATCTCCATCCACCTCCTCCAGCTGCTCCTCCTCCTCCTCCATTTCAGTCCCCACCGGACTCATGTGGCCACGAGATGTAGTCGCCACGTCTCCAGTCCCCTGCCCAGACAGATTTTTCAGCATCTGTTCCAGGACATGAGCAGTGAATGACGTTATTCATCCCGTACTCCTGGCGACTGACAAATAACGTCGCCTGCTCGAATGGCCTCAACAAACGGCAGGTGTCACGCATGAGCTGCCACTGGCTGACATCAAAGTTACACAGGGGAGTACTTCTGTCTGCCTGGATCATCAAAAAATCGTTAATGGCCTTTCTCTGTTCATACAGTCGGTCCAACGTATGCAGCCTGGAATTCCAGCGGGTGGAAACATCGCATACCAGGTGTGTTGGGGGAGGCCGTTCTGCCGCTGCAACTCAAGGAGGGTGTTCCTGGCTTTGTACGAATGGATAAAGTGCATGCACAGTTTCCTGGCCATTTTCAGAATGTTCTGAAGATCGCTGGAAGACTTCAGGAACCTTTTTACAACCAGATTGAACACGTGCGCCAGCAGGGCACATGATCATCCCTCCTCGGTGCAGCGCGGACACCATTTTCCCCCATTGTCCGTCACCATGGTTCCGATTTGCAGTTGGCGTGGAGAAAGCCACACATCGATTTCTTGCTGCATGACGCGGAGCAGTTCCTCCCCTGTATGACTTCGTTCGCCGAGGCAAGCCAGGTGTAGAACTGCGTGACACCGCTGTGCCCTACACATGTGGTATGATGGAGCAGTACTTGTGGAGGCTGAGATGGTGGTGATGGTGGAGGAGGAGGAGGCGGACATTGGCGCAGGTGCAGCAGTTTGACAACGTGGAGGAGAAAGCGGCGTCTCCTGTCCAAGTTGTTGGTGTGCCTGGGCTGGAAGCACATTCACCCAGTGGGCCGTAAAGGACATGTACTGGCCCTGACCGTAGTTACAGCTCCAGACGTCCACGCTGCCGTGCACCTTGGAACAAACCGATAAGCTCAAGGACTGACCCACCTTCTGTTCTACATATTTATGAAGTGCTGGTACTGCCTTTTTGGAAAAGAAATTACGGCTTGGAACTCTCCATCTCGGCTCGGCACAGGCCATTAGTTCTCTGAACGGTGCAGAGTCCACCATTTGGAAAGGGAGGGACTGCAGTACCAACAACTTGGACAGGAGCACGGTCAGCTGCTGCACCTTAGGATGGTTGGACACATACTGTTGTCTCTTTGCAATCGCCTCGCTGAACGACTGCTGGCGCCATGAGTAGCGAGGAGCAGGAGCATCTGGACCGGGAGATGATGTCAAAGAGAAACAGCTCCCTTCTGCAGAGGTGGTGGAGTCTTGACTGGCTGCAATGGGCGCTGCTGCTGCTGCTGTTGCTGCGGCGGCAGGATGGACCACCACATCTGAGCCACGTTTCTCCCAGGCCACCGGATGGTGACGCTGCATGTGTTGACGCAGGGCCGTGGTGCCAACGTTAGCTCCCTGGCCACGCTTCACTTTCTGCCCACAGATTCTACATATACCCATATTCGGCTCCTCCGGTGTCTTAGCAAAGAACTGCCACACCGCCGAGTATCGGATTTTACCGCCAACGCTCCGCACTGAGTGACTACTGCCGCCGCTGCCTCGCTGAACCCCTGTGCTGCTACTTTCTTGGACCTGCGAAGCGGGTTTTTTACCCCGTGGCCGCTTGGCTCCCGACCTCACACTGCTGCTATCCTGCTGACTCACGGCCACACGACCCACTTTCTGGCTGCGCTGCTGCCTGACGCGCAAGCTGACGCCCTCTTCTCCTAACGATGATGAAGCCCTTGCCTCACCCGGCTCCCAAGTGCGGTCGGCTACATCATCATCTATTTGTCTTTCATCGTCACTGCTGTCCTCATCACCGGTCTTGGTATGCCGAGGCTGACCTCTCACAACATGACCTCCCATGCCACTCTCCACATCTATACTTTGCCGCCTACTGCAAGAAGCAGGCGATATTGGCCCCATTTCTTCGCTGCCAAGTAGCTGCTGACTGCCCTCCTCAAATTGTTCATCCTCGCTATATAGTGGCGCTGAGCCCAGACCACATAGTAGATCTCTGGCTGAGGGAACCGGATGGGACAGAGGCGGGCTGAGGACAGCTGAGGGCCGCTGACCCGCTCCCGGGCCATGCCAACTAATGGTTGTGTCTGAGGTTCCCACCGACACTTGGCTGGGGTTGTCAGATGTCATCTGGGAGGAAGAGGATGACCTAGTAAACCAATCAAGAACCCTTGGGTTGCTGAACAACACACGGCCGCTAGATGACAGCGGCAGTTGTGGCCTCACCGAGTGACCCCTGCTGCGACGTCCCCTTGCTGTGCTGCAACCTGGGCCTGTTCCAGGAATGTTTGTGCCACTGCCACTCGCAGGTGCAGAGCCTGCCACCTCTCTGTCTGACATACTGTTTGTTCTAAAATGTACAGACACTGTTTGATGATGATATCTGTATATGATAAATATACACCCTGTTTTTGACTCCAAATGAACCCAGTAACAAGCTTGGGTAACCCTTGGATATAAATTGCGCTCCACAAATGGCCAGGAAAAATTTACTTGTATGTGTCGTTTAAAAACACTGTGTGTTTTAACCTTCGGACATGAATTAGGCTACAGGAAAAATGTATATATTTTGGCGTTGAAAAAGACGGTTTATTTTTGTCAGCACACCAGCAAAACAACGCTTAATTAACCCCTGGATGTAAATTGCGCCAAATTGAGCCCCACAAATGTAGCTTTGGAGGTTTCAATGCGTGTTTTCTACGCCACACACAAGAGTACATGTAATTACCTTGCTGTGAATAGGCTACAGAAAATATGTATATATTGGCGTTGAAAAAGATGTTTTTTGTCAGCACACACAAAACAACGCTTAATTAACCTGATGAATGCGCAAAGATTGACCGCACAATAGTAGCTTTACGTGTTACAATGCATGTTTTCTACGCCACACAAGAGATACAGTTGTAATTAACCTTTGCTTGTGAATTAGGCTACAGGAAAAATTTATATATTTTGGCGTTGAAAAAGACGGTTTCTTGGGGTCAGCACACCAGCAAAACAACGCTTAATTAACCCCTGGATGTAAATTGCGCAATAGAATTGAGCAGCCAAAAATGAAGTGGTATTTGTATTGTAAAAACAGCTGTTTCTTAAATGAATACAACAGGAACTGGCTTAGATCCCACTTGGATATTAAATGTATATGCAGCTGCAGTGGACACACACTGGATTTCAGATCCAATACCCCAAAAAATTAGAAATAGAACATTAAGAGAACAATCTCTGAGACAAGCTGAGACACCCCACAGAAATCGCTATATAAAAATCAATTATTCAGTAAGAGCTATCAGCCGCGGCAGCACCTTCCCTGATGAGCACAGTGAGAGGAGTGTGAGCTCCCGGCGTCGCGCCCGGACTTATATAGTGCGGTGACGTCACAGAATCCCGCCGGTCTCTGATTGGCTTCACCTCTGCACATGTCATGCAGGCTATGCCCTTCTTCCTCCCAGAGTGCTTTGCCCCATGTAGCGCCATGTGCTCGCAGCCATTTTATCAATCAAAAGCACACTTCGTTCACCCGAAGTACCCCAAAGTTCGACTTCGTTCCGAACCAAAGTTTTCCTGAAATTCTAAACGAATTCCACTTCGTTAGAATCGATTCGCCCATCTCTTGTAATAAATAAAAGTTTGAGTCTGTGTAAAAAAGGATGTAATTATTATTATTATTATTATTACTACTACTGCTTCTACTAATAATAACAATTTGCTGTACCATGTTGCCAAATGAATATTAAAAACAGATCATCCCAACCATATATACTTTTTACTAGTAGCAGGAGGCTTTAGTACCCTTTGAGATATCCATAATATCAGTAAATTTTAGATGTGTTTATTAACGGAGAGTCAGAATTGTATTAAACTTGACAAGTTCAAGTGCTGCCTCCACATTATTGGTTACCAGGCACAGCTCCATACATATTGAAGTGGCTGTGTCTTGCATTGAACTTTACTGCTGCTCTGTAGGGCTTAAGGGAATGAACTGAGCTTCAGTATCAAAAATAGTAGAGAAAACAAACAAATAAACTGACTGCTCACCATATAATATATAATAACTACATTGTATTCTAATGCTGGTGCTCAGAAAAATCCATGGTGGATGGTAATCCAAGGTTGTAGTAGATCCAGCACATTGGTAAAGACTGGATTCAACTGTATCAAACTTCCAGCTATGACAGGAGAAGAGATCAGTGCTCTGAGTTCATAGAAGACTGTCTAGACTGAATGCAGGACTGTGGTATGTAAACATACAGCTCTTACAAAATAAGACTGCATATGGAGAGGAACAACACAGTGAAATGTGGACTCCGACACGGGGGGGGGGGGAGCAGAGATGTGCTATCCCCTCCCACTGATCTCAAACAAACACACTGACTCGGAAGAGCGAGCATGAACAGTGACGGGGAGGGGGGATGATGTCATTTAGTTAAGAAACACCCAGCTGGGAGGGAAAGAAACGCCTAGGGATTTGAGGAGCTGAGAAAATGAAACTACAAAAAACAACAGATGAACTATTGAAGCGATAAATCCTCTTTAAGTCTCATGAGAAATCGAGCTCTTAGTCATAGGCTGGTTGTTTTTTGTTTTTCAAGAAAGTACTGTTTTTATGCAATTTTGCAATAAATTGTTGTATTCATATAATAGATAGATATTAATACAACAATTTGTGTCATTCTGTTAAGGTAGAGTTATCCTGTTAATATTATGTCTGTTTGTGATTAAGCTACTACTGTCTACTTTGGGAGTCAGAGGTTTAGGGGTGAATGCACAGATGGTCTACTTAAGGAATAGCATTTAAGGGTGTAACCGTGTAATACGCACCATGCTATGTCTAAAGTCTGTGGGAGGACTCGAAATGCATAAAATGCGTGTGGACTTTCAGCGCTATGTTTTTATTTGTTTTTGCAACAAAAATCTGCTCATTGTCTATGGCTATGACTAGTGTTGATTGAACTGTTCGAGAAAAGTTCGAGTAGAACTTCACAATTTCTTAGAACTCGAGCCGAACCGAACATTTTACTGTTCGTTTGAGTAAATGTTCGCGCTCTACATTGTGTTCAACACGCTATTTTAATAGATTTTAGGCGCATTAAATCAGTGTAAATTGTGCCTGAAAGTCCGTTTGTCTCAAAAATCTGGCATCAGGTTTACCTTACATAGTAAACATAATGGGCAACATGTATGATCGGGAGTTGCGCCTGTTATCTGGCGAAAACTGCGGCTCACTGATCCGAATCCCCTGTCGGATGCAGTGATGCGGTGTTAGGCGCAATCTTCGCCACTTCGACTGCGCCTAACATGAAGGGGCGTGCACTGGGCGCGGTGTGGACATTCTGGGGCGGGACACGGCTAATTCGAATACTCAGAGGCATGCATGATCGTGACTCGGCAAAGTGCGGTGCATTGCAGCGCTCGCCAGCTCCGACAGGCAGACCTAGTTGAAGTTGGTCTAAATGAGCCGGAGGAGGCGAAGTGGAGCGAGAACGTAACATTAGAGGAAACATATAGAAGATCGCAAAAGAAATACATCTCAGCTCTCAGCTCCGTGCGGCATGGAGTATGAATCCAAAAATCGTTTTTATTAGGTGTAAAACATTATCTGAAAAAGAGCTCAAACCTTCTAAAAAAAAAATCTAGAACGGCGCAACATCAGGTATTAGGATCTTGTAAATTGCCGGGAAATAAAGTAATTCAAATTCTGTAAGCACTTCATATTGGTCGGCAGTAGTGTTGAGCGATTACGTTGGCTATCGACATCGGGCGATAGTCGATAGTCGGCCACCATCGATAAGGTTTTCCGATAGTGAGCAGTCGATTATGGGGCGGATGACCATTAAAAATCTATGGGAGAGAACAACACCCTTTATTCTTACAAAACCCAAAATGACTGGAAAGTGGAGAACTGGGAAAAACCCACAAAAGTCAAAGGATACCTGCTACATCTTAGGACAACACTTAGGCTATAAAAGCCACAGAAAAAAAGTCACAAAACCATTTACTATCCCTGTCTTGTAAAAAT